>JAWQEG010000250.1:582500-625000 GCA_033782935.1 Petrolisthes cinctipes | reverse complement strand
CACACACCAACACCTCTACACAACACACACCAACACCTCTACACAACACACACCAACACCTCTACACAACACACACCAACACCTCTACACAACACACACAACTTCTGGGAGACACACCTTCACATTGACCCAACATGTCTCTCAAAATTCAACTTGGCATCCAATGTAACTCCCAGAATAACCAAACTCTCAGACCTCTCCAATACAGTCCCATCAAGAATGAAGGTTGGTGATAAAGGAAACACTGTGTTAGACCTATAGACAACCATTGTCCCCTAGTCTTGTTAATATTAAACCTTATACCTCACAACCTGTACCAATCACTAATAACCTTATACCTCACAACCTGTACCAACCTTATACCTCACAACCTGTACCAATCACTAATAACCTTATACCTCACAACCTGTACCAATCACTAATAACCTTATACCTCACAACCTGTACCAATCACTAATAACCTTATACCTCACAACCTGTACCAATCACTAATAACCTTATACCTCACAACCTGTACCAATCACTAATAACCTTATACCTCACAACCTGTACCAATCACTAATAACCTTATACCTCACAACCTGTACCAATCACTAATAACCTTATACCTCACAACCTGTACCAATCACTAATAACCTTATACCTCACAACCTGTACCAATCACTAATAACCTTATACCTCACAACCTGTACCAATCACTAATAACCTTATACCTCACAACCTGTACCAATCACTAATAACCTTATACCTCACAACCTGTACCAATCACTAATAACCTTATACCTCACAACCTGTACCAATCACTAATAACCTTATACCTCACAACCTGTACCAATCACTAATAACCTTATACCTCACAACCTGTACCAATCACTAATAACCTTATACCTCACAACCTGTACCAATCACTAATAACCTTATACCTCACAACCTGTACCAATCACTAATAACCTTATACCTCACAACCTGTACCAATCACTAATAACCTTATACCTCACAACCTGTACCAATCACTAATAACCTTATACCTCACAACCTGTACCAATCACTAATCCTATCCAGGTCACGATGCAATGACTGAGCAACATAAATCCTGGCACCAGGGGTCGGCACAACAGCAATGAGAGTGGAGTCATCTACATAACCATAACAGGTCATTCTCCAAGATGTTAAAGAGTTCAGAGGTATACAGTAGGAACAACAACAGTCCTAAGACACTACCTTGGGGCACCCCAGACACTAATTCAACTCTTCCACTCCACACACCACCATCCACAACAACATACTGACATCAAGCAGTGAGGAATTGTGACAACACAGACAGTACTGAACCACCAACACAGCAATGTCTGTAGAGGATATATACCCAGATGGTTTACCCAATCAAACATGGCAGTAAAGTCAAGTTGCACCAGTCTAGCCTCACCACCCAACTCCAAAACATTCTGTAGTACATGAGAGATACACTGAAGTGCATCACACATGCCAAGGCCACTTCCATATGCAAACTGTGAGGGTGGGAATACACCATTAAGTTCCATGAAGTTACTTAGACACACAGCCACCAGCCTCTCAAACACCTTAAACAACACAGCAGTGATGGAAATGGGCCTGTAATCACCAACTGAAGATGAAGGAGGAAACCTTGGGAATTGTGGTAACAGTAAGCTATGGTCACACTGGCCATTTGTACCCTGGGAGACCCAAGGGTAGAGTAGGATTGGATGGTGTCCCTTGGAAGTTTTTGGTCACACTACAGAGAGTAGAACCATCAGCCCAGTCCAAGGATATCAAGTTACAAAGAGCAGTGCACAATGGAGGATGAGGAATACATACTGGCAACTATCACTATCTTAACAATTGCACCAGCCTACACACACATAAAACAGAAAAGAAATAAAGTGAAGAGACTGTGGGTCAAACTGTGGATGGCAAGAAAGAGGAAAAGTGTGTATAACAATCTATAATTCAGGAGATGTGCCTAGATGATGGACCTGGTGTTTGTGACGATCACCGAATGTCAAGAGAGAATTTTCAAGAGCTTCTGAACTTGGTATCATTGTTTTGGTAGCTGGAGTGTTCTCAAATCAAAGTTTATAGGATAATTTTGTTATCGAGAAAAGAGGTATTTATGTATTCATTATGCTAATTTGATTTATTTATTTACTATTTGTCATTATTTTTCAAAATAAGTACAGTACAATAAAATATTTTTACTAACAATAGTTTTTAAGTTCCTTCATTCCAACCTTGGGCTTGGAGGCAAATAATTCTACTTGTGTCAGGATACCTTGGTAATGTCCAAGCAAAACTCTCCAAGGTTGGATGAAAATGCACCTCTACAGTGACATCCAAGCAGTTTGTGGCCAGTGTGACCACGGCTTTAGAAGACAACCAAGAAGAAGTAGTGTCCTGAAGACAACACTGAGGTGGGAAAACAACCAAGAAGAAGTAGTGTCCTGAAGACAACACTGAGGTGGGAAAACAACCAAGAAGAAGTAGTGTCCTGAAGACAACACTGAGGTGGGAAAACAACCAAGAAGAAGTAGTGTCCTGAAGACAACACTGAGGTGGGAAAACAACCAAGAAGAAGTAGTGTCCTGAAGACAACACTGAGGTGGGAAAACAACCAAGAAGAAGTAGTGTCCTGAAGACAACACTGAGGTGGGAAAACAACCAAGAAGAAGTAGTGTCCTGAAGACAACACTGAGGTGGGAAAACAACCAAGAAGAAGTAGTGTCCTGAAGACAACACTGAGGTGGGAAAACAACCAAGAAGAAGTAGTGTCCTGAAGACAACACTGAGGTGGGAAAACAACCAAGAAGAAGTAGTGTCCTGAAGACAACACTGAGGTGGGAAAACAACCAAGAAGAAGTAGTGTCCTGAAGACAACACTGAGGTGGGAAAACAACCAAGAAGAAGTAGTGTCCTGAAGACAACACTGAGGTGGGAAAACAACCAAGAAGAAGTAGTGTCCTGAAGACAACACTGAGGTGGGAAAACAACCAAGAAGAAGTAGTGTCCTGAAGACAACACTGAGGTGGGAAAACAACCAAGAAGAAGTAGTGTCCTGAAGACAACACTGAGGTGGGAAAACAACCAAGAAGAAGTAGTGTCCTGAAGACAACACTGAGGTGGGAAAACAACCAAGAAGAAGTAGTGTCCTGAAGACAACACTGAGGTGGGAAAACAACCAAGAAGAAGTAGTGTCCTGAAGACAACACTGAGGTGGGAAAACAACCAAGAAGAAGTAGTGTCCTGAAGACAACACTGAGGTGGGAAAACAACCAAGAAGAAGTAGTGTCCTGAAGACAACACTGAGGTGGGAAAACAACCAAGAAGAAGTAGTGTCCTGAAGACAACACTGAGGTGGGAAAACAACCAAGAAGAAGTAGTGTCCTGAAGACAACACTGAGGTGGGAAAACAACCAAGAAGAAGTAGTGTCCTGAAGACAACACTGAGGTGGGAAAACAACCAAGAAGAAGTAGTGTCCTGAAGACAACACTGAGGTGGGAAAACAACCAAGAAGAAGTAGTGTCCTGAAGACAACACTGAGGTGGGAAAACAACCAAGAAGAAGTAGTGTCCTGAAGACAACACTGAGGTGGGAAAACAACCAAGAAGAAGTAGTGTCCTGAAGACAACACTGAGGTGGGAAAACAACCAAGAAGAAGTAGTGTCCTGAAGACAACACTGAGGTGGGAAAACAACCAAGAAGAAGTAGTGTCCTGAAGACAACACTGAGGTGGGAAAACAACCAAGAAGAAGTAGTGTCCTGAAGACAACACTGAGGTGGGAAAACAACCAAGAAGAAGTAGTGTCCTGAAGACAACACTGAGGTGGGAAAACAACCAAGAAGAAGTAGTGTCCTGAAGACAACACTGAGGTGGGAAAACAACCAAGAAGAAGTAGTGTCCTGAAGACAACACTGAGGTGGGAAAACAACCAAGAAGAAGTAGTGTCCTGAAGACAACACTGAGGTGGGAAAACAACCAAGAAGAAGTAGTGTCCTGAAGACAACACTGAGGTGGGAAAACAACCAAGAAGAAGTAGTGTCCTGAAGACAACACTGAGGTGGGAAAACAACCAAGAAGAAGTAGTGTCCTGAAGACAACACTGAGGTGGGAAAACAACCAAGAAGAAGTAGTGTCCTGAAGACAACACTGAGGTGGGAAAACAACCAAGAAGAAGTAGTGTCCTGAAGACAACACTGAGGTGGGAAAACAACCAAGAAGAAGTAGTGTCCTGAAGACAACACTGAGGTGGGAAAACAACCAAGAAGAAGTAGTGTCCTGAAGACAACACTGAGGTGGGAAAACAACCAAGAAGAAGTAGTGTCCTGAAGACAACACTGAGGTGGGAAAACAACCAAGAAGAAGTAGTGTCCTGAAGACAACACTGAGGTGGGAAAACAACCAAGAAGAAGTAGTGTCCTGAAGACAACACTGAGGTGGGAAAACAACCAAGAAGAAGTAGTGTCCTGAAGACAACACTGAGGTGGGAAAACAACCAAGAAGAAGTAGTGTCCTGAAGACAACACTGAGGTGGGAAAACAACCAAGAAGAAGTAGTGTCCTGAAGACAACACTGAGGTGGGAAAACAACCAAGAAGAAGTAGTGTCCTGAAGACAACACTGAGGTGGGAAAACAACCAAGAAGAAGTAGTGTCCTGAAGACAACACTGAGGTGGGAAAACAACCAAGAAGAAGTAGTGTCCTGAAGACAACACTGAGGTGGGAAAACAACCAAGAAGAAGTAGTGTCCTGAAGACAACACTGAGGTGGGAAAACAACCAAGAAGAAGTAGTGTCCTGAAGACAACACTGAGGTGGGAAAACAACCAAGAAGAAGTAGTGTCCTGAAGACAACACTGAGGTGGGAAAACAACCAAGAAGAAGTAGTGTCCTGAAGACAACACTGAGGTGGGAAAACAACCAAGAAGAAGTAGTGTCCTGAAGACAACACTGAGGTGGGAAAACAACCAAGAAGAAGTAGTGTCCTGAAGACAACACTGAGGTGGGAAAACAACCAAGAAGAAGTAGTGTCCTGAAGACAACACTGAGGTGGGAAAACAACCAAGAAGAAGTAGTGTCCTGAAGACAACACTGAGGTGGGAAAACAACCAAGAAGAAGTAGTGTCCTGAAGACAACACTGAGGTGGGAAAACAACCAAGAAGAAGTAGTGTCCTGAAGACAACACTGAGGTGGGAAAACAACCAAGAAGAAGTAGTGTCCTGAAGACAACACTGAGATGGGAAAACAACCAAGAAGAAGTAGTGTCCTGAAGACAACACTGAGGTGGGAAAACAACCAAGAAGAAGTAGTGTCCTGAAGACAACACTGAGGTGGGAAAACAACCAAGAAGAAGTAGTGTCCTGAAGACAACACTGAGGTGGGAAAACAACCAAGAAGAAGTAGTGTCCTGAAGACAACACTGAGGTGGGAAAACAACCAAGAAGAAGTAGTGTCCTGAAGACAACACTGAGGTGGGAAAACAACCAAGAAGAAGTAGTGTCCTGAAGACAACACTGAGGTATCAACCATCTGTTTAAAGAACACAGGAAACATTACCAAGGATCAATACCACCATAAGGGTCCAACTCATGAAGGAATTTATTAACTTCCCTTGACCTAAAGACAAATGAGGAGAGTCCAAGACAGTGGTGACATGTGGAGGGCAACTCTACAGACTACTGTACCTAGACTGTTTGTTATTAAAGTGAACTACAAACAATGTAGCCTTACCACCAGACTCATACACCAGTCTACAAACAATGTAGCCTTACCACCAGACTCATACACCAGTCTACAAACAATGTAGCCTTACCACCAGACTCATACACCAGTCTACAAACAATGTAGCCTTACCACCAGACTCATACACCAGTCTACAAACAATGTAGCCTTACCACCAGACTCATACACCAGTCTACAAACAATGTAGCCTTACCACCAGACTCATACACCAGTCTACAAACAATGTAGCCTTACCACCAGACTCATACACCAGTCTACAAACAATGTAGCCTTACCACCAGACTCATACACCAGTCTACAAACAATGTAGCCTTACCACCAGACTCATACACCAGTCTACAAACAATGTAGCCTTACCACCAGACTCATACACCAGTCTACAAACAATGTAGCCTTACCACCAGACTCATACACCAGTCTACAAACAATGTAGCCTTACCACCAGACTCATACACCAGTCTACAAACAATGTAGCCTTACCACCAGACTCATACACCAGTCTACAAACAATGTAGCCTTACCACCAGACTCATACACCAGTCTACAAACAATGTAGCCTTACCACCAGACTCATACACCAGTCTACAAACAATGTAGCCTTACCACCAGACTCATACACCAGTCTACAAACAATGTAGCCTTACCACCAGACTCATACACCAGTCTACAAACAATGTAGCCTTACCACCAGACTCATACACCAGTCTACAAACAATGTAGCCTTACCACCAGACTCATACACCAGTCTACAAACAATGTAGCCTTACCACCAGACTCATACACCAGTCTACAAACAATGTAGCCTTACCACCAGACTCATACACCAGTCTACAAACAATGTAGCCTTACCACCAGACTCATACACCAGTCTACAAACAATGTAGCCTTACCACCAGACTCATACACCAGTCTACAAACAATGTAGCCTTACCACCAGACTCATACACCAGTCTACAAACAATGTAGCCTTACCACCAGACTCATACACCAGTCTACAAACAATGTAGCCTTACCACCAGACTCATACACCAGTCTACAAACAATGTAGCCTTACCACCAGACTCATACACCAGTCTACAAACAATGTAGCCTTACCACCAGACTCATACACCAGTCTACAAACAATGTAGCCTTACCACCAGACTCATACACCAGTCTACAAACAATGTAGCCTTACCACCAGACTCATACACCAGTCTACAAACAATGTAGCCTTACCACCAGACTCATACACCAGTCTACAAACAATGTAGCCTTACCACCAGACTCATACACCAGTCTACAAACAATGTAGCCTTACCACCAGACTCATACACCAGTCTACAAACAATGTAGCCTTACCACCAGACTCATACACCAGTCTACAAACAATGTAGCCTTACCACCAGACTCATACACCAGTCTACAAACAATGTAGCCTTACCACCAGACTCATACACCAGTCTACAAACAATGTAGCCTTACCACCAGACTCATACACCAGTCTACAAACAATGTAGCCTTACCACCAGACTCATACACCAGTCTACAAACAATGTAGCCTTACCACCAGACTCATACACCAGTCTACAAACAATGTAGCCTTACCACCAGACTCATACACCAGTCTACAAACAATGTAGCCTTACCACCAGACTCATACACCAGTCTACAAACAATGTAGCCTTACCACCAGACTCATACACCAGTCTACAAACAATGTAGCCTTACCACCAGACTCATACACCAGTCTACAAACAATGTAGCCTTACCACCAGACTCATACACCAGTCTACAAACAATGTAGCCTTACCACCAGACTCATACACCAGTCTACAAACAATGTAGCCTTACCACCAGACTCATACACCAGTCTACAAACAATGTAGCCTTACCACCAGACTCATACACCAGTCTACAAACAATGTAGCCTTACCACCAGACTCATACACCAGTCTACAAACAATGTAGCCTTACCACCAGACTCATACACCAGTCTACAAACAATGTAGCCTTACCACCAGACTCATACACCAGTCTACAAACAATGTAGCCTTACCACCAGACTCATACACCAGTCTACAAACAATGTAGCCTTACCACCAGACTCATACACCAGTCTACAAACAATGTAGCCTTACCACCAGACTCATACACCAGTCTACAAACAATGTAGCCTTACCACCAGACTCATACACCAGTCTACAAACAATGTAGCCTTACCACCAGACTCATACACCAGTCTACAAACAATGTAGCCTTACCACCAGACTCATACACCAGTCTACAAACAATGTAGCCTTACCACCAGACTCATACACCAGTCTACAAACAATGTAGCCTTACCACCAGACTCATACACCAGTCTACAAACAATGTAGCCTTACCACCAGACTCATACACCAGTCTACAAACAATGTAGCCTTACCACCAGACTCATACACCAGTCTACAAACAATGTAGCCTTACCACCAGACTCATACACCAGTCTACAAACAATGTAGCCTTACCACCAGACTCATACACCAGTCTACAAACAATGTAGCCTTACCACCAGACTCATACACCAGTCTACAAACAATGTAGCCTTACCACCAGACTCATACACCAGTCTACAAACAATGTAGCCTTACCACCAGACTCATACACCAGTCTACAAACAATGTAGCCTTACCACCAGACTCATACACCAGTCTACAAACAATGTAGCCTTACCACCAGACTCATACACCAGTCTACAAACAATGTAGCCTTACCACCAGACTCATACACCAGTCTACAAACAATGTAGCCTTACCACCAGACTCATACACCAGTCTACAAACAATGTAGCCTTACCACCAGACTCATACACCAGTCTACAAACAATGTAGCCTTACCACCAGACTCATACACCAGTCTACAAACAATGTAGCCTTACCACCAGACTCATACACCAGTCTACAAACAATGTAGCCTTACCACCAGACTCATACACCAGTCTACAAACAATGTAGCCTTACCACCAGACTCATACACCAGTCTACAAACAATGTAGCCTTACCACCAGACTCATACACCAGTCTACAAACAATGTAGCCTTACCACCAGACTCATACACCAGTCTACAAACAATGTAGCCTTACCACCAGACTCATACACCAGTCTACAAACAATGTAGCCTTACCACCAGACTCATACACCAGTCTACAAACAATGTAGCCTTACCACCAGACTCATACACCAGTCTACAAACAATGTAGCCTTACCACCAGACTCATACACCAGTCTACAAACAATGTAGCCTTACCACCAGACTCATACACCAGTCTACAAACAATGTAGCCTTACCACCAGACTCATACACCAGTCTACAAACAATGTAGCCTTACCACCAGACTCATACACCAGTCTACAAACAATGTAGCCTTACCACCAGACTCATACACCAGTCTACAAACAATGTAGCCTTACCACCAGACTCATACACCAGTCTACAAACAATGTAGCCTTACCACCAGACTCATACACCAGTCTACAAACAATGTAGCCTTACCACCAGACTCATACACCAGTCTACAAACAATGTAGCCTTACCACCAGACTCATACACCAGTCTACAAACAATGTAGCCTTACCACCAGACTCATACACCAGTCTACAAACAATGTAGCCTTACCACCAGACTCATACACCAGTCTACAAACAATGTAGCCTTACCACCAGACTCATACACCAGTCTACAAACAATGTAGCCTTACCACCAGACTCATACACCAGTCTACAAACAATGTAGCCTTACCACCAGACTCATACACCAGTCTACAAACAATGTAGCCTTACCACCAGACTCATACACCAGTCTACAAACAATGTAGCCTTACCACCAGACTCATACACCAGTCTACAAACAATGTAGCCTTACCACCAGACTCATACACCAGTCTACAAACAATGTAGCCTTACCACCAGACTCATACACCAGTCTACAAACAATGTAGCCTTACCACCAGACTCATACACCAGTCTACAAACAATGTAGCCTTACCACCAGACTCATACACCAGTCTACAAACAATGTAGCCTTACCACCAGACTCATACACCAGTCTACAAACAATGTAGCCTTACCACCAGACTCATACACCAGTCTACAAACAATGTAGCCTTACCACCAGACTCATACACCAGTCTACAAACAATGTAGCCTTACCACCAGACTCATACACCAGTCTACAAACAATGTAGCCTTACCACCAGACTCATACACCAGTCTACAAACAATGTAGCCTTACCACCAGACTCATACACCAGTCTACAAACAATGTAGCCTTACCACCAGACTCATACACCAGTCTACAAACAATGTAGCCTTACCACCAGACTCATACACCAGTCTACAAACAATGTAGCCTTACCACCAGACTCATACACCAGTCTACAAACAATGTAGCCTTACCACCAGACTCATACACCAGTCTACAAACAATGTAGCCTTACCACCAGACTCATACACCAGTCTACAAACAATGTAGCCTTACCACCAGACTCATACACCAGTCTACAAACAATGTAGCCTTACCACCAGACTCATACACCAGTCTACAAACAATGTAGCCTTACCACCAGACTCATACACCAGTCTACAAACAATGTAGCCTTACCACCAGACTCATACACCAGTCTACAAACAATGTAGCCTTACCACCAGACTCATACACCAGTCTACAAACAATGTAGCCTTACCACCAGACTCATACACCAGTCTACAAACAATGTAGCCTTACCACCAGACTCATACACCAGTCTACAAACAATGTAGCCTTACCACCAGACTCATACACCAGTCTACAAACAATGTAGCCTTACCACCAGACTCATACACCAGTCTACAAACAATGTAGCCTTACCACCAGACTCATACACCAGTCTACAAACAATGTAGCCTTACCACCAGACTCATACACCAGTCTACAAACAATGTAGCCTTACCACCAGACTCATACACCAGTCTACAAACAATGTAGCCTTACCACCAGACTCATACACCAGTCTACAAACAATGTAGCCTTACCACCAGACTCATACACCAGTCTACAAACAATGTAGCCTTACCACCAGACTCATACACCAGTCTACAAACAATGTAGCCTTACCACCAGACTCATACACCAGTCTACAAACAATGTAGCCTTACCACCAGACTCATACACCAGTCTACAAACAATGTAGCCTTACCACCAGACTCATACACCAGTCTACAAACAATGTAGCCTTACCACCAGACTCATACACCAGTCTACAAACAATGTAGCCTTACCACCAGACTCATACACCAGTCTACAAACAATGTAGCCTTACCACCAGACTCATACACCAGTCTACAAACAATGTAGCCTTACCACCAGACTCATACACCAGTCTACAAACAATGTAGCCTTACCACCAGACTCATACACCAGTCTACAAACAATGTAGCCTTACCACCAGACTCATACACCAGTCTACAAACAATGTAGCCTTACCACCAGACTCATACACCAGTCTACAAACAATGTAGCCTTACCACCAGACTCATACACCAGTCTACAAACAATGTAGCCTTACCACCAGACTCATACACCAGTCTACAAACAATGTAGCCTTACCACCAGACTCATACACCAGTCTACAAACAATGTAGCCTTACCACCAGACTCATACACCAGTCTACAAACAATGTAGCCTTACCACCAGACTCATACACCAGTCTACAAACAATGTAGCCTTACCACCAGACTCATACACCAGTCTACAAACAATGTAGCCTTACCACCAGACTCATACACCAGTCTACAAACAATGTAGCCTTACCACCAGACTCATACACCAGTCTACAAACAATGTAGCCTTACCACCAGACTCATACACCAGTCTACAAACAATGTAGCCTTACCACCAGACTCATACACCAGTCTACAAACAATGTAGCCTTACCACCAGACTCATACACCAGTCTACAAACAATGTAGCCTTACCACCAGACTCATACACCAGTCTACAAACAATGTAGCCTTACCACCAGACTCATACACCAGTCTACAAACAATGTAGCCTTACCACCAGACTCATACACCAGTCTACAAACAATGTAGCCTTACCACCAGACTCATACACCAGTCTACAAACAATGTAGCCTTACCACCAGACTCATACACCAGTCTACAAACAATGTAGCCTTACCACCAGACTCATACACCAGTCTACAAACAATGTAGCCTTACCACCAGACTCATACACCAGTCTACAAACAATGTAGCCTTACCACCAGACTCATACACCAGTCTACAAACAATGTAGCCTTACCACCAGACTCATACACCAGTCTACAAACAATGTAGCCTTACCACCAGACTCATACACCAGTCTACAAACAATGTAGCCTTACCACCAGACTCATACACCAGTCTACAAACAATGTAGCCTTACCACCAGACTCATACACCAGTCTACAAACAATGTAGCCTTACCACCAGACTCATACACCAGTCTACAAACAATGTAGCCTTACCACCAGACTCATACACCAGTCTACAAACAATGTAGCCTTACCACCAGACTCATACACCAGTCTACAAACAATGTAGCCTTACCACCAGACTCATACACCAGTCTACAAACAATGTAGCCTTACCACCAGACTCATACACCAGTCTACAAACAATGTAGCCTTACCACCAGACTCATACACCAGTCTACAAACAATGTAGCCTTACCACCAGACTCATACACCAGTCTACAAACAATGTAGCCTTACCACCAGACTCATACACCAGTCTACAAACAATGTAGCCTTACCACCAGACTCATACACCAGTCTACAAACAATGTAGCCTTACCACCAGACTCATACACCAGTCTACAAACAATGTAGCCTTACCACCAGACTCATACACCAGTCTACAAACAATGTAGCCTTACCACCAGACTCATACACCAGTCTACAAACAATGTAGCCTTACCACCAGACTCATACACCAGTCTACAAACAATGTAGCCTTACCACCAGACTCATACACCAGTCTACAAACAATGTAGCCTTACCACCAGACTCATACACCAGTCTACAAACAATGTAGCCTTACCACCAGACTCATACACCAGTCTACAAACAATGTAGCCTTACCACCAGACTCATACACCAGTCTACAAACAATGTAGCCTTACCACCAGACTCATACACCAGTCTACAAACAATGTAGCCTTACCACCAGACTCATACACCAGTCTACAAACAATGTAGCCTTACCACCAGACTCATACACCAGTCTACAAACAATGTAGCCTTACCACCAGACTCATACACCAGTCTACAAACAATGTAGCCTTACCACCAGACTCATACACCAGTCTACAAACAATGTAGCCTTACCACCAGACTCATACACCAGTCTACAAACAATGTAGCCTTACCACCAGACTCATACACCAGTCTACAAACAATGTAGCCTTACCACCAGACTCATACACCAGTCTACAAACAATGTAGCCTTACCACCAGACTCATACACCAGTCTACAAACAATGTAGCCTTACCACCAGACTCATACACCAGTCTACAAACAATGTAGCCTTACCACCAGACTCATACACCAGTCTACAAACAATGTAGCCTTACCACCAGACTCATACACCAGTCTACAAACAATGTAGCCTTACCACCAGACTCATACACCAGTCTACAAACAATGTAGCCTTACCACCAGACTCATACACCAGTCTACAAACAATGTAGCCTTACCACCAGACTCATACACCAGTCTACAAACAATGTAGCCTTACCACCAGACTCATACACCAGTCTACAAACAATGTAGCCTTACCACCAGACTCATACACCAGTCTACAAACAATGTAGCCTTACCACCAGACTCATACACCAGTCTACAAACAATGTAGCCTTACCACCAGACTCATACACCAGTCTACAAACAATGTAGCCTTACCACCAGACTCATACACCAGTCTACAAACAATGTAGCCTTACCACCAGACTCATACACCAGTCTACAAACAATGTAGCCTTACCACCAGACTCATACACCAGTCTACAAACAATGTAGCCTTACCACCAGACTCATACACCAGTCTACAAACAATGTAGCCTTACCACCAGACTCATACACCAGTCTACAAACAATGTAGCCTTACCACCAGACTCATACACCAGTCTACAAACAATGTAGCCTTACCACCAGACTCATACACCAGTCTACAAACAATGTAGCCTTACCACCAGACTCATACACCAGTCTACAAACAATGTAGCCTTACCACCAGACTCATACACCAGTCTACAAACAATGTAGCCTTACCACCAGACTCATACACCAGTCTACAAACAATGTAGCCTTACCACCAGACTCATACACCAGTCTACAAACAATGTAGCCTTACCACCAGACTCATACACCAGTCTACAAACAATGTAGCCTTACCACCAGACTCATACACCAGTCTACAAACAATGTAGCCTTACCACCAGACTCATACACCAGTCTACAAACAATGTAGCCTTACCACCAGACTCATACACCAGTCTACAAACAATGTAGCCTTACCACCAGACTCATACACCAGTCTACAAACAATGTAGCCTTACCACCAGACTCATACACCAGTCTACAAACAATGTAGCCTTACCACCAGACTCATACACCAGTCTACAAACAATGTAGCCTTACCACCAGACTCATACACCAGTCTACAAACAATGTAGCCTTACCACCAGACTCATACACCAGTCTACAAACAATGTAGCCTTACCACCAGACTCATACACCAGTCTACAAACAATGTAGCCTTACCACCAGACTCATACACCAGTCTACAAACAATGTAGCCTTACCACCAGACTCATACACCAGTCTACAAACAATGTAGCCTTACCACCAGACTCATACACCAGTCTACAAACAATGTAGCCTTACCACCAGACTCATACACCAGTCTACAAACAATGTAGCCTTACCACCAGACTCATACACCAGTCTACAAACAATGTAGCCTTACCACCAGACTCATACACCAGTCTACAAACAATGTAGCCTTACCACCAGACTCATACACCAGTCTACAAACAATGTAGCCTTACCACCAGACTCATACACCAGTCTACAAACAATGTAGCCTTACCACCAGACTCATACACCAGTCTACAAACAATGTAGCCTTACCACCAGACTCATACACCAGTCTACAAACAATGTAGCCTTACCACCAGACTCATACACCAGTCTACAAACAATGTAGCCTTACCACCAGACTCATACACCAGTCTACAAACAATGTAGCCTTACCACCAGACTCATACACCAGTCTACAAACAATGTAGCCTTACCACCAGACTCATACACCAGTCTACAAACAATGTAGCCTTACCACCAGACTCATACACCAGTCTACAAACAATGTAGCCTTACCACCAGACTCATACACCAGTCTACAAACAATGTAGCCTTACCACCAGACTCATACACCAGTCTACAAACAATGTAGCCTTACCACCAGACTCATACACCAGTCTACAAACAATGTAGCCTTACCACCAGACTCATACACCAGTCTACAAACAATGTAGCCTTACCACCAGACTCATACACCAGTCTACAAACAATGTAGCCTTACCACCAGACTCATACACCAGTCTACAAACAATGTAGCCTTACCACCAGACTCATACACCAGTCTACAAACAATGTAGCCTTACCACCAGACTCATACACCAGTCTACAAACAATGTAGCCTTACCACCAGACTCATACACCAGTCTACAAACAATGTAGCCTTACCACCAGACTCATACACCAGTCTACAAACAATGTAGCCTTACCACCAGACTCATACACCAGTCTACAAACAATGTAGCCTTACCACCAGACTCATACACCAGTCTACAAACAATGTAGCCTTACCACCAGACTCATACACCAGTCTACAAACAATGTAGCCTTACCACCAGACTCATACACCAGTCTACAAACAATGTAGCCTTACCACCAGACTCATACACCAGTCTACAAACAATGTAGCCTTACCACCAGACTCATACACCAGTCTACAAACAATGTAGCCTTACCACCAGACTCATACACCAGTCTACAAACAATGTAGCCTTACCACCAGACTCATACACCAGTCTACAAACAATGTAGCCTTACCACCAGACTCATACACCAGTCTACAAACAATGTAGCCTTACCACCAGACTCATACACCAGTCTACAAACAATGTAGCCTTACCACCAGACTCATACACCAGTCTACAAACAATGTAGCCTTACCACCAGACTCATACACCAGTCTACAAACAATGTAGCCTTACCACCAGACTCATACACCAGTCTACAAACAATGTAGCCTTACCACCAGACTCATACACCAGTCTACAAACAATGTAGCCTTACCACCAGACTCATACACCAGTCTACAAACAATGTAGCCTTACCACCAGACTCATACACCAGTCTACAAACAATGTAGCCTTACCACCAGACTCATACACCAGTCTACAAACAATGTAGCCTTACCACCAGACTCATACACCAGTCTACAAACAATGTAGCCTTACCACCAGACTCATACACCAGTCTACAAACAATGTAGCCTTACCACCAGACTCATACACCAGTCTACAAACAATGTAGCCTTACCACCAGACTCATACACCAGTCTACAAACAATGTAGCCTTACCACCAGACTCATACACCAGTCTACAAACAATGTAGCCTTACCACCAGACTCATACACCAGTCTACAAACAATGTAGCCTTACCACCAGACTCATACACCAGTCTACAAACAATGTAGCCTTACCACCAGACTCATACACCAGTCTACAAACAATGTAGCCTTACCACCAGACTCATACACCAGTCTACAAACAATGTAGCCTTACCACCAGACTCATACACCAGTCTACAAACAATGTAGCCTTACCACCAGACTCATACACCAGTCTACAAACAATGTAGCCTTACCACCAGACTCATACACCAGTCTACAAACAATGTAGCCTTACCACCAGGCTCATACACCAGGCTACCACCGTCACCAACCAAAGGGGAGGAGTGAAGAGTCACAAACAAATACAACACTCTTCAAGGTACAGTTGGCAAAAAGTTTTGTTACCATCCTTTTAACAGTGTGATGTAATGCTGGTACGCCTGACTTGAGAATCAGGAGTGACGAGTGTCTTATATACCTCCGTCACCCACCTTAGCCTGTCAGTGTCTATTGGGCAGGCAAGTAGGATTGACGTCCTTTCACCCAGTGTTATTTTTCTGGGTATTTCATGGTTATTCTTGTTCTAAAATACTCAAACGTATTTCCTTATATTTAATAAAGAATAGTTAAATAATAAGAGTTCTTGAACACTAAATTTTTCATTTAAAATCAGCTAAACTTTTTATATAAAAAAGAAACTGAATGTGTTGTACTAAGTTGTCACTGCCGCGGCCCGCATATTATCGGCGGAGTACCAACCCTGCCGCACTTACCGATGTTATAATTAACGCAGGGGTGGTAACGAAACTTTTTTTGCCGACTGTACACCACCATATATGTGTGGTCCAAACATTTAACAACACATCCCTGGCTCCAATATTGAACTGTTACTCTGCCTCCACATAGACACCATTAGCCATTGTTTGGCACTCAATAAACTCATTCCACTCTGCTCTGCAACCATCACGTGTCCACCTATGATAGACACCCTGCTTAAGATGAAATGTGTCCCTACACTCATCAGTAAACAAACGTGTATCACTATTGTAAACATGAATGATCTTCTTAGACACATATTGCTCAATTACCTCAGACAAATGGTGATTCAGTAACTGTACTGGATTATCAGCAACATACATTACATGCCATGGAACCCCCCCACCCCTCACAGCACCACAAACTGTATTATAATTAACACCATTCTTCAGAAGCACTTCCCTCCTCACACACAGGTTGGTAACTGATTGAGTAGTGGAAACCTTCACAGTGAGAGAAGAATGATGTGAACGTCCAATTGGTGTGACCACAGCTACTTCCACCACATCTACAACAGGAGTCATCATCAGGTGAAGGGTTCCACCTCTCACATGGGTTGGACCAACAACCAATTGGTTACAGTCACAGACCCATCAAAAATACAAAGCAGCAACACCATGATGAGTTGTTATTGTGGACACTAACCATTCCTCATGGTACACATTAATGTCACCCATAAAGACAAATAACACACTACTGTCCTCCACTTGTACCTTAACCATTAATGTTAACAAACAGTCATATATACCATCCTCCACATCTGGGTTCCTATACAAGTTGTAAAGATAAAAGTTAAACCGTCTCACACATACTCCCAAAACCATCATCTCACACCAACCACATTCAAACTTTTACTGTCTAAAACAACCCAAACCATCTCTAACATAAGCAGCTAACCCACGAGACCACAGCAACTCCCCACAGTACAGCAGAACAGGTCAACCCAAACCAGGAATCCATAATTCCTACTGATGACACCTATCAGAGACTAGAGTCAGTGAGCATAACAACACATCATAATGGGAGGCTGCCACAGTAACATCAATAACATTCCTAGATAAACCACCACACATTGTAGTAAAGTACTGTGTAGCACCAAGGAGGAGAACACCTTGGACCAAGGTTATACTGTGTAGCACCAAGGAGGAGAACACCTTGGACCAAGGTTATACTGTGTAGCACCAAGGAGGAGAACACCTTGGACCAAGGTTATACTGTGTAGCACCAAGGAGGAGAACACCTTGGACCAAGGTTATACTGTGTAGCACCAAGGAGGAGAACACCTTGGACCAAGGTTATACTGTGTAGCACCAAGGAGGAGAACACCTTGGACCAAGGTTATACTGTGTAGCACCAAGGAGGAGAACACCTTGGACCAAGGTTATACTCCACATCCAGAAACCTAAGTTTCTGGCAAACAAAAACAAAGCAGATAGAGAAAACCCATAAAACTACAACTTTGGATGTATAACACAGAATAAAATTATACTAAGCTGAGTTACCCTGTGTGTGTGTGTGTGTGTGTTTGTGTGTGTGAGAGAGAGAGAGAGAGTGTATGTGTGTGATAATTATGGCTTTTTGTGTGTGTGTGTGTGTGTGATAATTTTGGTGTCTGCGTGTGATAATTATGGTGTGTGTGTGTGTGTATGTGTGTGGTACTTATTGTCTGTGTGTGTGTGTGTGTGTGATAATTATGGTTTGTGTGTGTGTGTGTGTGATAATTATGGTTTGTGTGTGTGTGTGTGATAATTATAGTGTGTGTGTGTGTGTGTGTGATAATTATGGTTTGTGTGTGTGTGTGTGTGTGTGTGTTTGGAGGCTTCTGATTCCTCCTGACTATGCAACAAAACAAACAACCTCCTTCCATATAGGTGCGTGTGTGTGTGTTTGGTGGCAATATTTGAAGGACTCATTTACCTCCAATTTTCTGACTACATCACACACACACACACACACACACACACACACAGGGTGCCATAAAGTATACAGTATTAATATTTATACTAAGCCAATATACTTACTTGTTCTCTACATTGAATATTATCAAAGTAGAGTATATTGTTGTTTTCATTAATGGTAATATTTCCTGTTCCTCTTCCATACACAGTTACTGATGCCAGACTTAACTTTCTTTTACCAACGCCTGACATGTATGGTCTTCCCTCGGCTGTATACAGCAACTGTAAATGTATAACAACTATTATATATATGTTATCTTTATATACACAACATGCATGTCATATATACTTTAAGTTACATTGGGTTGGGTTGGGTTGGGTTGGGTTGGGTTGGGTTGGGTTGGGTTGGGTTGGCTAGGTTAGGTTAGGTTAGGTTAGGTTAGGTTAGGTTAGGTTAGGTTAGGTTAGGCTAGGCTAGGCTAGGCTAGGCTAGGCTAGGCTAGGCTAGGCTAGGCTAGGCTAGGTTAGGTTAGGTTAGGTTAGGTTAGGTTAGGTTAGGCTAGGTTAGGTTAGGTTAGGTTAGGTTAGGCTAGGTTAGGTTAGGTAAGGTAAGGTTAGGTAAGGTTAGGTTAGGTAAGGTTAGGTTAGGTAAGGTTAGGTTAGGTTAGGTTAGGTTAGGTAAGGTAAGGTAAGGTTAGGTAAAGTTAGGTTAGGTTAGGTTAGGTTAGGTTAGGTTAGGTTAGGTTAGGTTAAGTTAGGTAAGGTTAAGTTAGGTAAGGTTAGGTTAGGTTAGGTTAGGTTAGGTTAGGTTAGGTTAGGTTAGGTTAGGTTAGGTTAGGTTAGGTTAGGTTAGGTTAGGTTAGGTTAGGTTAGGTTAGGTTAGGTAATCTTTCTCTCACTAATACTGTCAATACACAAGTGAGATTAAACATATACACAAATCTATGTAAACCAATTAATATCACTTTATATATATTACAAAATGGTAGAGATGAATGTTAAGTTGTTATAAGAGACATCATACTGTATACTATGTTATATAGATGATGGTGAATGTTAGTAATTAGTTAACAGTTATTATTACCATTTGTTATTTATTACTGTAATGATAATATTATAACACAAAAGACACATTGTTAATATATTCATATATTATAATAATAATAATAATAATATCAGGTTGTACTATTGTGTATATGTGTATCAAGTTGTTATATATGTGTATTATTACCTAAAATAATTGTTATACATGTTATTGTTATTGTTATCAAGTGTTAACAACATTATGTAACATGTCTGACTATGTAACTATAATATATAACATTATTATTATTATGTTTGTTGTTTTGTTAATGAGTAAGTCACTTGGTACACCATTCATTGTAGTACTTATAAAATAATGAATAACATACAGACACTGTATAAATAACCCTGTTCAACCATACATATATAGTTGTCCTTCATTTGACACATTTAACAATACATACAGACACTGTATAAATAACCCTGTTCAACCATACATATATAGTTGTCCTTCATTTGACACATTTAACAATACATACAGACACTGTATAAATAACCCTGTTCAACCATACATATATAGTTGTCCTTCATTTGACACATTTAACAATACATACAGACACTGTATAAATAACCCTGTTCAACCATACATATATAGTTGTCCTTCATTTGACACATTTAACAATACATACAGACACTGTATAAATAACCCTGTTCAACCATACATATATAGTTGTCCTTCATTTGACACATTTAACAATACATACAGACACTGTATAAATAACCCTGTTCAACCATACATATATAGTTGTCCTTCATTTGACACATTTAACAATACATACAGACACTGTATAAATAACCCTGTTCAACCATACATATATAGTTGTCCTTCATTTGACACATTTAACAATACATACAGACACTGTATAAATAACCCTGTTCAACCATACATATATAGTTGTCCTTCATTTGACACATTTAACAATACATACAGACACTGTATAAATAACCCTGTTCAACCATACATATATAGTTGTCCTTCATTTGACACATTTAACAATACATACAGACACTGTATAAATAACCCTGTTCAACCATACATATATAGTTGTCCTTCATTTGACACATTTAACAATACATACAGACACTGTATAAATAACCCTGTTCAACCATACATATATAGTTGTCCTTCATTTGACACATTTAACAATACATACAGACACTGTATAAATAACCCTGTTCAACCATACATATATAGTTGTCCTTCATTTGACACATTTAACAATACATACAGACACTGTATAAATAACCCTGTTCAACCATACATATATAGTTGTCCTTCATTTGACACATTTAACAATACATACAGACACTGTATAAATAACCCTGTTCAACCATACATATATAGTTGTCCTTCATTTGACACATTTAACAATACATACAGACACTGTATAAATAACCCTGTTCAACCATACATATATAGTTGTCCTTCATTTGACACATTTAACAATACATACAGACACTGTATAAATAACCCTGTTCAACCATACATATATAGTTGTCCTTCATTTGACACATTTAACAATACATACAGACACTGTATAAATAACCCTGTTCAACCATACATATATAGTTGTCCTTCATTTGACACATTTAACAATACATACAGACACTGTATAAATAACCCTGTTCAACCATACATATATAGTTGTCCTTCATTTGACACATTTAACAATACATACAGACACTGTATAAATAACCCTGTTCAACCATACATATATAGTTGTCCTTCATTTGACACATTTAACAATACATACAGACACTGTATAAATAACCCTGTTCAACCATACATATATAGTTGTCCTTCATTTGACACATTTAACAATACATACAGACACTGTATAAATAACCCTGTTCAACCATACATATATAGTTGTCCTTCATTTGACACATTTAACAATACATACAGACACTGTATAAATAACCCTGTTCAACCATACATATATAGTTGTCCTTCATTTGACACATTTAACAATACATACAGACACTGTATAAATAACCCTGTTCAACCATACATATATAGTTGTCCTTCATTTGACACATTTAACAATACATACAGACACTGTATAAATAACCCTGTTCAACCATACATATATAGTTGTCCTTCATTTGACACATTTAACAATACATACAGACACTGTATAAATAACCCTGTTCAACCATACATATATAGTTGTCCTTCATTTGACACATTTAACAATACATACAGACACTGTATAAATAACCCTGTTCAACCATACATATATAGTTGTCCTTCATTTGACACATTTAACAATACATACAGACACTGTATAAATAACCCTGTTCAACCATACATATATAGTTGTCCTTCATTTGACACATTTAACAATACATACAGACACTGTATAAATAACCCTGTTCAACCATACATATATAGTTGTCCTTCATTTGACACATTTAACAATACATACAGACACTGTATAAATAACCCTGTTCAACCATACATATATAGTTGTCCTTCATTTGACACATTTAACAATACATACAGACACTGTATAAATAACCCTGTTCAACCATACATATATAGTTGTCCTTCATTTGACACATTTAACAATACATACAGACACTGTATAAATAACCCTGTTCAACCATACATATATAGTTGTCCTTCATTTGACACATTTAACAATACATACAGACACTGTATAAATAACCCTGTTCAACCATACATATATAGTTGTCCTTCATTTGACACATTTAACAATACATACAGACACTGTATAAATAACCCTGTTCAACCATACATATATAGTTGTCCTTCATTTGACACATTTAACAATACATACAGACACTGTATAAATAACCCTGTTCAACCATACATATATAGTTGTCCTTCATTTGACACATTTAACAATACATACAGACACTGTATAAATAACCCTGTTCAACCATACATATATAGTTGTCCTTCATTTGACACATTTAACAATACATACAGACACTGTATAAATAACCCTGTTCAACCATACATATATAGTTGTCCTTCATTTGACACATTTAACAATACATACAGACACTGTATAAATAACCCTGTTCAACCATACATATATAGTTGTCCTTCATTTGACACATTTAACAATACATACAGACACTGTATAAATAACCCTGTTCAACCATACATATATAGTTGTCCTTCATTTGACACATTTAACAATACATACAGACACTGTATAAATAACCCTGTTCAACCATACATATATAGTTGTCCTTCATTTGACACATTTAACAATACATACAGACACTGTATAAATAACCCTGTTCAACCATACATATATAGTTGTCCTTCATTTGACACATTTAACAATACATACAGACACTGTATAAATAACCCTGTTCAACCATACATATATAGTTGTCCTTCATTTGACACATTTAACAATACATACAGACACTGTATAAATAACCCTGTTCAACCATACATATATAGTTGTCCTTCATTTGACACATTTAACAATACATACAGACACTGTATAAATAACCCTGTTCAACCATACATATATAGTTGTCCTTCATTTGACACATTTAACATTATCATTGCCAATACCTGTCAATAAGAATCAAGGTGTGTGTCAAGGTTGTAATGAATATGTTACTTAAAACTTACCTTGGTATTAAATGTAACTCCCAGAATAACACAATTGTCACACCACTCAAAAGTTACCTTGGTATTAAATGTAACTCCCAGAATAACACAATTGTCACACCACTCAAAAGTTACCTTGGTATTAAATGTAACTCCCAGAATAACACAATTGTCACACCACTCAAAAGTTACCTTGGTATTAAATGTAACTCCCAGAATAACACAATTGTCACACCACTCAAAAGTTACCTTGGTATTAAATGTAACTCCCAGAATAACACAATTGTCACACCACTCAAAAGTTACCTTGGTATTAAATGTAACTCCCAGAATAACACAATTGTCACACCACTCAAAAGTTACCTTGGTATTAAATGTAACTCCCAGAATAACACAATTGTCACACCACTCAAAAGTTACCTTGGTATTAAATGTAACTCCCAGAATAACACAATTGTCACACCACTCAAAAGTTACCTTGGTATTAAATGTAACTCCCAGAATAACACAATTGTCACACCACTCAAAAGTTACCTTGGTATTAAATGTAACTCCCAGAATAACACAATTGTCACACCACTCAAAAGTTACCTTGGTATTAAATGTAACTCCCAGAATAACACAATTGTCAGAAGTTGGTGATAAAAGGATACACTGTGTTACACAATATTAATAATAAGGATAAGAATCTCATAATAAGGATAATAATAATAAGGATAATAATAATAAGGATAATAATAATAAGGATAATAATAATAAGGATAATAATAATAAGGATAATAATAATAAGGATAATAATAATAAGGATAATAATAATAATAAGGATAATAATAATAAGGATAATAATAATAAGGATAATAATAATAAGGATAATAATAATAAGGATAATAATAATAATAAGGATAATAATAATAAGGATAATAATAATAAGGATAATAATAATAAGGATAATAATAATAAGGATAATAATAATAATAAGGATAATAATAATAAGGATAATAATAATAATAAGGATAATAATAATAAGGATAATAATAATAATAAGGATAATAATAATAAGGATAATAATAATAATAAGGATAATAATAATAAGGATAATAATAATAAGGATAATAATAATAAGGATAATAATAATAAGGATAATAATAATAAGGATAATAATAATAAGGATAATAATAATAAGGATAATAATAATAATAAGGATAATAATAATAATAAGGATAATAATAATAAGGATAATAATAATAAGGATAATAATAATAAGGATAATAATAATAATAAGGATAATAATAATAAGGATAATAATAATAAGGATAATAATAATAAGGATAATAATAATAATCTATCTATCTATCTATAGCTCCGACGCCTCGTTCCCTCCGGGAACTCCCCCCAAGGGGGTGGCCACGGCAGAAGTGTCTCCAGTTCTCCCTGTTCCAACACTCCCTCCTTACTTGGTCAAGCCCTACTCTGCCCCTCATGTTTCTCTCCTTTACATACTCTTCCACTCTGTTCCAACACTCCCTCCTTACTTGTTCAAGCCCTACTCTACCCCTAATGTTACTCTCCTTTACATACTCTTCCACTCTGTTCTGCCATCTAACCGGTGGTCTGCCTCTCACACCAGGTCCCACAACTCCACTTCCATAAACCTTCGTTACAAATTCCTCGCCTTACATTCTCTCCACATGTCCAAACCATCTCAATGTATTACCTTTCACTCTCTCAACCACTCCACACTCAATACCAATTGCCTTCTCACTCATACCACATCTCTCATATACACTCTCATTACTTTCTCCATCCCATCTAGTAAGTCCACATGCTCCTCTCAAGTAACTCATTTCCACAGCACCTATTCTAGACTGATGCGCCCTACTCCATGTCCATGTCTCCGACGCATATGTCAGTGTTGGCAGGATTATACTATTTCGTAGTCCCCATACTCACACTTCTACCCTTCATAATCCTCCCCAGTGATCCTATGACCTGTCTACCCTTCACTGCTCTCTCCCTAATTTCTCCTTCCATACTTCCATGTTTACACATAACTGTACCCAGGTATTTAAACTCCTTCACTTCCTCCATCCTCTCACCCCTCAGAGTTATCTCACACTTCGTCCCAGTTGGTACTCCCACTCTGTAAGGTGTAGCAAAGTCAATCACTTCAGTTTCTGCTCTTTCAAATACCATCACTTTACTTTTACCCACATTCACCTTCAGTTTCCTTCGTTTACACACAGACTGAAATTCGTCCACCACTCTCTGTAAATTCCTTTCATTCTCAGCCATCAGCACAGTGTCATCCGCAAACAAACTTGCCACCAGGGACCAATTTGCTTCATTCAGCCTCAACTTCACCCCCAGACCATTCACTTTGGCTTTCACCTCTCTCATACAACCATCCATATATATATTGAACAACCATGGTGACATAACACACCCCTGTCTCAGCCCTACACTAATATTAAAACTCTCACTTAGATCACCCTCTACCCGTACACATGCTTTTGCATCTGCAAAAAAAGCCTCAATACCTTTCAGCAAAGGCCCCCCAACTCCATAAATTCTCAACACCTCTGTCATAGCTTTCCTATCAACTCTATCATATGCCTTCTCCAAGTCCATGAAGGCAGCATACAACTTCTTACCCTTCCCAATATACTTCTCCACTATTGATTTTAATGCAAATATCTGGTCCACACATCCTCTACCCTTTCTGAACCCTCCCTGCTCCTCACTAACTTTATTCCCTGTTACATCAACCAGTCTCTCAGTAAGAACCTTTCCATACACCTTCCCCGGTACACTAAGGAGGCTTATTCCCCTATAGCTACCACACTCATCCTTACTTCCCTTCCCCTTATACAAAGGTACAATTATGGCTCTCCTCCAATCCTTTGGCACCTCTCCCTGCCTCCAGGCCAATGTACATATGAGCAACATCCACTCCACCACTACCTCCCCCCCACACTTTAACATTTCAGCAGTTATCCCATCCGCCCCTGGTGCCTTTCCCATCTTCAACTTTCCTATTGCTTTCCTAACCTCTTCCCTTCCTAATTCTCCCTGTACATCCTGTCGTCTACCACCTGCCTCCATCCCCATGCATGTCACCACCGCCTCCCCTCCCGTCCCCCCATTCATCAACCGATCAAAATGCCTCTTCCACACTTCTTTCACTTCCTCACTTCTACTCACAGTAACTCCATCCTCTCTCTTCATAATAAGGATAATAATAATAAGGATAATAATAATAAGGATACACTGTTTTACACAATATTAATAATAAGTCCATCACCTTACACACTCACTGGACAATACTGTAGTGATCAATGTGGAAGTGGAGAAGACTGTACATGTGTGTGTGTGTGTGTGTGTGTGAAAGGTCTTGTATATATGTATGTACAGTCACGGGACATAATCCTTGACTAGACTTTCCCTTACAACCAGATCAAAGACTAAGTGCTGCAACTGTACAAGTGTGTGTGTGAATGTGTTTTATGTGTATATATACACATGTGTATATATATATGTGTATATAAATAAATATATACACTAACCTTAGGTACTTCCTTCTCTGCCAACACAGACTTAACAGGTTTTCTGAATCTCATAATAAAGTCATTGGCTCGGTGTGAGTATGTGTGTGTTAGTAACCTCTTCATTGACTCCAGGAAGAACTCATACTGAAACAATAATATTGCACAATAATATTACACAATAATATCACAATAATATTGCACAATAATATTACACAATAATATCACACAATAATATTACACAATTATATTACACAATAATATTACACAATTATATTACACAATAATAATACACAATAATATCATACAATAATATCACACAATAATATCACACAATAATATCACACAATTACAAAGAGACTGTGTATGTATAATATTGTGTAAGACCAACTGATTGATGATTGATATTAGGTGCCATAACAGCGAGGTCATATGGCACCCGAGGAAGAATGGGATTGACCAAGCCAGGTGTCGGTTATAGAAACACATAGATGGACAGATTGTGTGAGAAAGAGAGAAAAGAAAGAGGGATAATATATGTGTGTGTGTGTGTGTGTGTGTGTGTGTGTGTGTGTGTGTGTGTGTGTGTGTGTGTGTGTTACGAGTCCACACCATCATACCAATACTTACATGTTTATCTTTGAGGTGTGTGTGTGTGTGTGTGTGTTACAGTCCACACCGTCATAACAATACTTACATGTTTATCTTTGAGGTGTGTGTGTGTGTGTGTGTGTGTTACAGTCCACACCATCATACCAATACTTACATGTTTATCTTTGAGGTGTGTGTGTGTGTGTGTGTGTGTTACAGTCCACACAATCATAACAATACTTACATGTTTATCTTTGAGGTGTGTGTGTGTGTGTGTGTGTGTTACAGTCCACACAATCATAACAATACTTACATGTTTATCTTTGAGGTGTGTGTGTGTGTGTGTGTGTGTTACAGTCCACACAATCATAACAATACTTACATGTTTATCTTTGAGGTGTGTGTGTGTGTGTGTGTGTGTTACAGTCCACACCGTCATAACAATACTTACATGTTTATCTTTGAGGTGTGTGTGTGTGTGTGTGTGTGTTACAGTCCACACAATCATAACAATACTTACATGTTTATCTTTGAGGTGTGTGTGTGTGTGTGTGTGTGTTACAGTCCACACAATCATAACAATACTTACATGTTTATCTTTGAGGTGTGTGTGTGTGTGTGTGTGTGTTACAGTCCACACCGTCATAACAATACTTACATGTTTATCTTTGAGGTGTGTGTGTGTGTGTGTGTGTGTTACAGTCCACACAATCATAACAATACTTACATGTTTATCTTTGAGGTGTGTGTGTGTGTGTGTGTGTGTTACAGTCCACACAATCATAACAATACTTACATGTTTATCTTTGAGTTGTTCCAGTAATATATTTTCCAGTTCTTCTTTGGTGACCCATTGTGATGAAGCAAAACCTCTGAAAACATAAACACAATTATATATTATTGACAACAACACTCACACCACTCTTGTTGTTGTTGTTGTTGTTGTCAAGGGTTTACAACATATAGGCAATGTGTGACTATGTAACTATAAAGTCTAGTAGTACACACACACATACAAAGTGGACAGACTGTACTAACACTATGTATGTGTACTGTGTTAATACAATACACGTACAGTACAGTACAGGTGTTGTACAGTACACACACACATTGTACACAAAGCCACTATGTATGTACATTGTATAAATACAGTACACATACATAGTGTGGACACTGTCTGTCCACTTTGTTGGTGGACAGTTGGCAGACAATGGAGAGACAGTCCAACCAGAACCCAAGTTGTAGTAAATAATTAGTGGCAACAACAGCCCAGTGAATACTATAGTAACTCTTATGTCCCACCAGCAAGGAGTGGAAGGTAACATCTCAATCACAGTTAACTCAAAATATAATGAATATATATACTGTATATATATATATATATATATATATATATATATATATATATATATATATATATATATATATATATATACATATAATTTCACTGCAACGTTCAGGTATGTAAATTCATGATCACATAATTTACCAGATATTACACCTTACACTCCCAACACTGCAGTCACCACTCATCAGTCATCAACTACACCCTACCCCCCCCCCCCTCCATACTCACTGTCTGGTAACACTGCCCACACAATTTAGGGGCAAAGTTGCCAGATATATATTTAAAAAAAATATAATTAATAATTTTGGGACACAGGCTGAGAAGATTAGAGTACACTGTATAAATAAACTCAACAATTATTTAGAATAACATTTGTAAATGCTAACTTAAAAAAAAAAATAAAAATAATAATAATAATAATAATACTGTGTGATCGGATGTGGGAAGTGAGTGAGTTGTATGTTGTGTGTCATTACTAGTGGCACACAATATACAACACTAATGTTGTCTGTACCACCACCACCACCACCACTGTCTCTCTACACACAATATACAACACTAATGTTGTCTGTACCACCACCACCACCACCACTGTCTCTCTACACACAATATACAACACTAATGTTGTCTGTACCACCACCACCACCACCACTGTCTCTCTACACACAATATACAACAATAATGTTGTCTGTACCACCACCACCACCACCACTGTCTCTCTACACACAATATACAACAATAATGTTGTCTGTACCACCACCACCACCACCACTGTCTCTCTACACACAATATACAACAATAATGTTGTCTGTACCACCACCACCACCACCACTGTCTCTCTACACACAATATACAACAATAATGTTGTCTGTACCACCACCACCACCACCACTGTCTCTCTACACACAATATACAACAATAATGTTGTCTGTACCACCACCACCACCACCACTGTCTCTCTACACACAAATGTATATTTTGTTGAGACAATCTGACAACATTGTAGTGATATTGTTGTATGACTTGTGTTGTATAAAGTGTGTTGGTGTGTACAGCACACACACACAGTGTGTTGGTGTGTACAGCACACACACTGTGTTGTTGTTGTTGTTGTTGATGTTCTCCCGGAGCAGAATGGCCTCCTGCCCCACACACCCCTGGTACACTCTGGTCGCAGTGAAAAAAACAAATTAAAATAAAGGAGGGGCTGGCCCTATATGCCTGGACTACTGAAGCACATCCCAAGGAAATGGGACCACAGCTTACTGGACCAGGGAGTCTGTATGTCCCTATATGTCTGTATGTCCCTATATGCCTGGACTACTGAAGCACATCCCAAGGAAATGGGACCACAGCTTACTGGACCAGGGAGTCTGGGGGCCTCATTGGGGGGAAGGCTTTGATCACAGCCAGTGCTGTGGGCCAAAGTCCATGTTACCAGAAGAGCTACAAGTGGGGCCGTACCTTCCATGAGACCAGCCCTGAAGGGACCATAAGGGGGAGGGAGTTTACACTGCTGCATGCAAAGGGAAATACACCCCCGTGTGCTGGCGGTCCACACAACAGTGAAAAAAAAAAAAAAAAAAAAAAAGGAGCCTCCAGTTGCAGTACACCTGGGGTGTATTATTAATCCATGTGGACAGATCTCGTCAAATCCACTAGAAAGTGACTAGATCCTACAACAATCTTTATTCTAGCCCTGTGGGGGATAACTAATATCCACAGAGGATAAAGTCAGCCCCACTGGGCCAAAGCCACACTGTGTGTTGGTGTGTACAGTACACACACACACAGTGTATTGGTGTGTACAGTACACACACACAGTGTATTGGTGTGTACAGCACACACACACAGTGTATTGGTGTGTACAGCACACACACACAGTGTATTGGTGTGTACAGTACACACACACACAGTGTATTGGTGTGTACAGTACACACACACAGTGTATTGGTGTGTACAGTACACACACACAGTGTATTGGTGTGTACAGCACACACACACAGTGTATTGGTGTGTACAGCACACACACACAGTGTATTGGTGTGTACAGCACACACACACAGTGTATTGGTGTGTACAGCACACACACACAGTGTATTGGTGTGTACAGCACACACACACAGTGTATTGGTGTGTACAGCACACACACACAGTGTATTGGTGTGTACAGCACACACACACAGTGTATTGGTGTGTACAGCACACACACACAGTGTATTGGTGTGTACAGCACACACACACAGTGTATTGGTGTGTACAGCACACACACACAGTGTATTGGTGTGTACAGCACACACACACAGTGTATTGGTGTGTACAGCACACACACACAGTGTATTGGTGTGTACAGCACACACACACAGTGTATTGGTGTGTACAGCACACACACACAGTGTATTGGTGTGTACAGCACACACACACAGTGTATTGGTGTGTACAGCACACACACACAGTGTATTGGTGTGTACAGCACACACACACAGTGTATTGGTGTGTACAGCACACACACACAGTGTATTGGTGTGTACAGCACACACACACAGTGTATTGGTGTGTACAGCACACACACACAGTGTATTGGTGTGTACAGCACACACACACAGTGTGTTGGTGTGTACAGCACACACACACAGTGTATTGGTGTGTACAGCACACACACACAGTGTATTGGTGTGTACAGCACACACACACAGTGTATTGGTGTGTACAGCACACACACACAGTGTGTTGGTGTGTACAGCACACACACACACAGTGTCCACACATTGGTTGACAAACACACTTACATTTTCTGAGACAGACAACAGACAGCCCTCAGACAAAGTATCTCAGTGTGAACTTACCTTAATACAACATTATTATTATTATTATTATGTTTGTTGTTGTTTTGTTAATTACTGAGTCATTTGGTACACCATTCATTGTAGTACACACTCTTTCACACTCACTCTTTCTCTCTCTACCTCTCATACACACACATACTCTCCATCACTATCACTCTCTCTCTCTCTCTCTCTCTCTCACACACACACACACACTTGACACTTACACATTTACTTGTTGTTCTTGTTTAACACTGTACTTCTTCATACGGTCTTCAAACCTGTCCAATTCCTTCACCACACCAGTCAGGTCCTGTAACAATATTATCATCATGATGATGATGATGATGATAATGATGATGATGAATAATTATAACAATAACAATAATAATATGAATAATAATAATAATAGTAACAATAATACATACATACATACATATACAAGGCCTTCCTCTCCACACTGAAGGTAGCTTTGTCACGTCACACACCAAGGTAGCCTTGTCACGTCACACACCCTGCCAAACAAAATGTCCAAACATAAACCTCCCCCCCCCCCACCCCACACACACACACTCCACATCTCAACCCCCCGATCCCTGTTGGAGAAGGGAGCCCCCCACCACACCATCACATCTCCTTGTGGCACTACAAGGGCTACAGTTATGTTTACAGCCATAGTAAGACCAGACAACAAAAGCTGGTTTATCCCTACCACATCACTACAGGGTAAACTCCCACTCCAACATTCAGCCAGCCATGGTCCATACTCAATGCAGGCCACTCCTCCAGGGACCATGAAGCTGTGTCCACTCTTCAAACATTCACCACTCCTCCTCCACTCGTTTCTATAACACACAATCACTCTACCTTGCTCCACAGATATACCTCTTCCTCTCAGAGCTCCTTTCACAGTGTCCATCCATCTCCTCTGTGGCCTTCCTCTCATCCTTACACCTCCCACATCTGAGCCACCTATCCTCTTGACCATTCTATTCTCTGTACATGTCCAAACCATCTCAGTAATGCTTGTAGTGTCCAGATATATTTATCATAACTCCGTATAACATTAAACAAACAAATTATAACTAGTACAAGTGAACAAACTTCCCCAATATATTTATACCACTTTTTATTATCATGGTTTTTCAGCAGCAAATATTAAATCAATGATGTTATAAAACATTTCATCCCATAAAACAAAACCTCCTGAAAACAATAGTGTTATCAGATTATAATATTATCAGATCCTAATTTAATTACTCCTTAGTGTATATTTATCTGTGGTCAAATGGTAACTACAGTACAATCTCATCATAGTTTCAAAGCTATCACATAATTTTTAATGGAATACAGTTTTTAAATTAATTATATATATATGATTTGCACACAACACATACACACAACACATACACACAACACATACACACAACACATACACACAACACATACACACAACACATACACACAACACATACACACAACACATACACACAACACATACACACAACACATACACACAACACATACACACAACACATACACACAAATATGGTATAATAGGAGGAACAAAACCATAATTGGTGACCTTACCTCATCACATTACCAATATTAAACACTTGTCTTATATATATACTTACTAAAATACTTACTAACATACTTACTAACATACTTACTAACATACTTACTAAAATACTTACTAACATACTTACTAAAATACTTACTAACATACTTACTAAAATACTTACTAACATACTTACTAACATACTTACTAAAATACTTACTAAAATACTTACTAACATACTTACTAACATACTAAAATACTTACTAACATACTTACTAACATACTTACTAACATACTTACTAACATACTAAAATACTTACTAACATACTTACTAAAATACTTACTAACATACTTACTAACATACTTACTAAAATACTTACTAAAATACTTACTAAAATACTAAAATACTTACTAACATACTTACTAAAATACTTACTAAAATACTTACTAAAATACTAACCTACTTACTAAAACACTAAATACTAACCTACTTACACACACATACTTACATGCATGACCTGATAGAATGTAGGTATGGCTGTATAGAATAGTGTATGGTGAGGTCTGCCAGCAATGTCAAACTCAGCTTCCTTCCTCTTGGTAAACACATCACACGGAGCTGACAGGTGTGGACGCACTAACGGCTCAAACAGACCAGACGGTAGAAGGTATTGTATTGAGGCCTAGAAAATAATGAGGTGTTAGTGAGGTGTTAATGAGGTGTATGGAGAGGTGTTAATGAGGTGTATGGAGAGGTGTTAATGAGGTGTATGGAGAGGTGTTAATGAGGTGTATGGAGAGGTGTTAATGAGGTGTATGGAGAGGTGTTAATGAGGTGTATGGAGAGGTGTTAATGAGGTGTATGGAGAGGTGTTAATGAGGTGTATGGAGAGGTGTTAATGAGGTGTATGGAGAGGTGTTAATGAGGTGTATGGAGAGGTGTTAATGAGGTGTATGGAGAGGTGTTAATGAGGTGTATGGAGAGGTGTTAATGAGGTGTATGGAGAGGTGTTAATGAGGTGTATGGAGAGGTGTTAATGAGGTGTATGGAGAGGTGTTAATGAGGTGTATGGAGAGGTGTTAATGAGGTGTATGGAGAGGTGTTAATGAGGTGTATGGAGAGGTGTTAATGAGGTGTATGGAGAGGTGTTAATGAGGTGTATGGAGAGGTGTTAATGAGGTGTATGGAGAGGTGTTAATGAGGTGTATGGAGAGGTGTTAATGAGGTGTATGGAGAGGTGTTAATGAGGTGTATGGAGAGGTGTTAATGAGGTGTATGGAGAGGTGTTAATGAGGTGTATGGAGAGGTGTTAATGAGGTGTATGGAGAGGTGTTAATGAGGTGTATGGAGAGGTGTTAATGAGGTGTATGGAGAGGTGTTAATGAGGTGTATGGAGAGGTGTTAATGAGGTGTATGGAGAGGTGTTAATGAGGTGTATGGAGAGGTGTTAATGAGGTGTATGGAGAGGTGTTAATGAGGTGTATGGAGAGGTGTTAATGAGGTGTATGGAGAGGTGTTAATGAGGTGTATGGAGAGGTGTTAATGAGGTGTATGGAGAGGTGTTAATGAGGTGTATGGAGAGGTGTTAATGAGGTGTATGGAGAGGTGTTAATGAGGTGTATGGAGAGGTGTTAATGAGGTGTATGGAGAGGTGTTAATGAGGTGTATGGAGAGGTGTTAATGAGGTGTATGGAGAGGTGTTAATGAGGTGTATGGAGAGGTGTTAATGAGGTGTATGGAGAGGTGTTAATGAGGTGTATGGAGAGGTGTTAATGAGGTGTATGGAGAGGTGTTAATGAGGTGTATGGAGAGGTGTTAATGAGGTGTATGGAGAGGTGTTAATGAGGTGTATGGAGAGGTGTTAATGAGGTGTATGGAGAGGTGTTAATGAGGTGTATGGAGAGGTGTTAATGAGGTGTATGGAGAGGTGTTAATGAGGTGTATGGAGAGGTGTTAATGAGGTGTATGGAGAGGTGTTAATGAGGTGTATGGAGAGGTGTTAATGAGGTGTATGGAGAGGTGTTAATGAGGTGTATGGAGAGGTGTTATTTGAATTGTGGTGTCGTGGTTAAATCAATATAAGTGGATTTTTATCAAGATTTTTCTGTTATCCTTCTATAACAATCAGAGTTTTCCCCTGTGTTAAATTATTTGTAAGGAATGGTCTGTCTGCCTCTTGGGAATGTGGGTTAGTTTTAGTTTTAGTTTTTTGTTTTTGTTTTTTTCTATGAGTTAGCCTTAACTCATTACCAATCCAAGGTACAGAGCTCAAAGGGGTTTGAATGGTGTGTAAAAAATACTATACTCACATTAACATCTTCCTGTGTAAAGGTTTGTGGATCTTCACCCATAATGTTGGCAAGGTGACGCTTACCAATCTCATATTCACTCCATTCCTCAAACATAAACGCCTCTGTGTAAAGGAAACATATATTGCATAGCCAGTATGTAAGAAAGGAGAGAGAGAGAATGACCTTACTGAGAACACTGACACATATACCATGGTACAGTTGGACACAGTAATGGGTGGTACAGTCCAGGTGAAAGATACTTGTCCCATTTGAGTAACCAGTGTGTATTATGAGGTAGTTGCTTTTTATTACCATCCTCAATACTGACTTCTGCCCCTGATGTCTCCTATTTGGCACTAATAAGGAACTTGATATTGGCACAAATGGACCATCTTTCACTTGGGACTGTACCACCCATTACTGTGTCCAACTGTACAATATACACATGACACACAGTTTGTCCAAGCTGATACTGGTAATAATCTTGATAATCTCATCTCTTAACACTGAAAATACATTGTGCAATATATAATTATATGTTCTCACTAATAGACTACTGTACTGATAAATCCCAAAAAAATGCAATACAGCTTCATAGGAAATAGACAACCTGTGTCACAAGTTGCCCTTAATACCTTTATAGAATGTGATGAAGTACATATACTGTACACACAAGTACACATGTACAAAATGTGTGTGTGTACTTTGATAGATACTGGTACATGCTGTTTGATATCCATGTTGCAGAATTAAGTAATAAAATGTCAGGAATATTGATATTCATTAATATAATAAGTGTTAAGTTAGACAAAGCAGCTTGGTAAACAGTTGTACAGTGTTGGTTGGTAAGTTGTTGTAGGGGAGGTGGCCAAGTGGTTAGTGTTCTGGACTCCTAACTTAGAGGTCAGGAGGTCGATCCTCTCAGGTGAGGGCCTCAGAATATTTACTCTTCCAATTTGAGTTTGAGGCACTAACTATAAGGCCACCGAACGTCATATAACACCCTGACTGGTACCATAACACCCTGACTGGTACCATAACACCCTGACTGGTACCATAACACCCTGACTGGTACCATAACACCCTGACTGGTACCATAACACCCTGACTGGTACCATAACACCCTGACTGGTACCATAACACCCTGACTGGTACCATAACACCCTGACTGGTACCATAACACCCTGACTGGTACCATAACACCCTGACTGGTACCATAACACCCTGACTGGTACCATAACACCCTGACTGGTACCATAACACCCTGACTGGTACCATAACACCCTGACTGGTACCATAACACCCTGACTGGTACCATAACACCCTGACTGGTACCATAACACCCTCACTGGTACCATAACACCCTGACTGGTACCATAACACCCTGACTGGTACCATAACACCCTGACTGGTACCATAACACCCTCACTGGTACCATAACACCCTGACTGGTACCATAACACCCTGACTGGTACCATAACACCCTGACTGGTACCATAACACCCTGACTGGTACCATAACACCCTGACTGGTACCATAACACCCTGACTGGTACCATAACACCCTGACTGGTACCATAACACCCTCACTGGTACCATAACACCCTGACTGGTACCATAACACCCTGACTGGTACCATAACACCCTCACTGGTACCATAACACCCTGACTGGTACCATAACACCCTGACTGGTACCATAACACCCTCACTGGTACCATAACACCCTCACTGGTACCATAACACCCTGACTGGTACCATAACACCCTGACTGGTACCATAACACCCTGACTGGTACCATAACACCCTGACTGGTACCATAACACCCTGACTGGTACCATAACACCCTGACTGGTACCATAACACCCTGACTGGTACCATAACACCCTGACTGGTACCATAACACCCTGACTGGTACCATAACACCCTGACTGGTACCATAACACCCTGACTGGTACCATAACACCCTCACTGGTACCATAACACCCTCACTGGTACCATAACACCCTGACTGGTACCATAACACCCTGACTGGTACCATAACACCCTGACTGGTACCATAACACCCTGACTGGTACCATAACACCCTGACTGGTACCATAACACCCTGACTGGTACCATAACACCCTGACTGGTACCATAACACCCTGACTGGTACCATAACACCCTGACTGGTACCATAACACCCTGACTGGTACCATAACACCCTGACTGGTACCATAACACCCTGACTGGTACCATAACACCCTGACTGGTACCATAACACCCTGACTGGTACCATAACACCCTGACTGGTACCATAACACCCTGACTGGTACCATAACACCCTGACTGGTACCATAACACCCTGACTGGTACCATAACACCCTGACTGGTACCATAACACCCTGACTGGTACCATAACACCCTGACTGGTACCATAACACCCTGACTGGTACCATAACACCCTGACTGGTACCATAACACCCTGACTGGTACCATAACACCCTGACTGGTACCATAACACCCTGACTGGTACCATAACACCCTGACTGGTACCATAACACCCTGACTGGTACCATAACACCCTGACTGGTACCATAACACCCTGACTGGTACCATAACACCCTGACTGGTACCATAACACCCTGACTGGTACCATAACACCCTGACTGGTACCATAACACCCTCACTGGTACCATAACACCCTCACTGGTACCATAACACCCTCACTGGTACCATAACACCCTGACTGGTACCATAACACCCTGACTGGTACCATAACACCCTGACTGGTACCATAACACCCTGACTGGTACCATAACACCCTGACTGGTACTATAACACCCTGACTGGTACCATAACACCCTGACTGGTACCATAACACCCTGACTGGTACCATAACACCCTGACTGGTACCATAACACCCTCACTGGTACCATAACACCCTGACTGGTACCATAACACCCTGACTGGTACCATAACACCCTGACTGGTACCATAACACCCTGACTGGTACCATAACACCCTCACTGGTACCATAACACCCTGACTGGTACCATAACACCCTGACTGGTACCATAACACCCTGACTGGTACCATAACACCCTGACTGGTACCATAACACCCTGACTGGTACCATAACACCCTCACTGGTACCATAACACCCTGACTGGTACCATAACACCCTGACTGGTACCATAACACCCTGACTGGTACCATAACACCCTGACTGGTACCATAACACCCTCACTGGTACCATAACACCCTCACTGGTACCATAACACCCTGACTGGTACCATAACACCCTGACTGGTACCATAACACCCTGACTGGTACCATAACACCCTGACTGGTACCATAACACCCTGACTGGTACCATAACACCCTGACTGGTACCATAACACCCTCACTGGTACCATAACACCCTGACTGGTACCATAACACCCTGACTGGTACCATAACACCCTGACTGGTACCATAACACCCTGACTGGTACCATAACACCCTGACTGGTACCATAACACCCTCACTGGTACCATAACACCCTGACTGGTACCATAACACCCTGACTGGTACCATAACACCCTGACTGGTACCATAACACCCTGACTGGTACCATAACACCCTGACTGGTACCATAACACCCTGACTGGTACCATAACACCCTGACTGGTACCATAACACCCTGACTGGTACCATAACACCCTGACTGGTACCATAACACCCTGACTGGTACCATAACACCCTGACTGGTACCATAACACCCTGACTGGTACCATAACACCCTGACTGGTACCATAACACCCTGACTGGTACCATAACACCCTGACTGGTACCATAACACCCTGACTGGTACCATAACACCCTGACTGGTACCATAACACCCTGACTGGTACCATAACACCCTGACTGGTACCATAACACCCTGACTGGTACCATAACACCCTGACTGGTACCATAACACCCTCACTGGTACCATAACACCCTGACTGGTACCATAACACCCTGAATGGTACCATAACACCCTGACTGGTACCATAACACCCTGACTGGTACCATAACACCCTGACTGGTACCATAACACCCTGACTGGTACCATAACACCCTGACTGGTACCATAACACCCTGACTGGTACCATAACACCCTGACTGGTACCATAACACCTTCACTGGTACCATAACACCCTGACTGGTACCATAACAGCTGCAGTATTTGGGAATAACCCTCACTTCCCTCCCTCTGTGGCTGGGTACCAGTTTGGAAGTCGTGACGTGTGTGTGTGTGAGCAACAGTTGACCTGAGCCATGGTAACAGGCTTGATGAAGCCTATGTCCAGTGTCGGAACATATAAAAAAAAAAAAAAAATGTGTTATATTATGACATTGGTATCATGGGCTGGTACCAATAAATATGTCCTTCATACTGCACACAAATTGCAACATTTTACTGCAAAAATGTCAATTGTAGGAGCAAGAAAATATGACCATGTGACTCCTTTTGTAACCTAACTAAAATGGCTGACTGTACTGTACTCCTTTGATGCTAACTAAAATGGCTGACTGTACTGTACTCCTTTGATGCTAACTAAAATGGCTGACTGTACTGTACTCCTTTGATGCTAACTAAAATGGCTGACTGTACTGTACTCCTTTGATGCTAACTATATTATTACAGGTCTCTATCTCTATCTCTCATCATCCATCAATCTCTATTAATACAGTATCTCTATCTATCTATCTCTCTCTCTCTCTCTCATCCATCAATCTCTATAAATACAGTATCTCTATCTATCTATCTCTCTCTCTCTCTCTCATCCATTCATCTCTATTAATACAGTATCTCTCTATCTCTATCTCTCATCATCCATCAATCTCTCTCTCTCATCCGTCCATCTCTATTAATACAGTACACCTCTCTCTCTCTCTCTCTCTCTCTCTCTCTCTCTCTCTCTCTCTCTCTCTCTCTCTCTCTCTCTCTCTCTCTCTCTCTCATCTGTCCATCTCAATTAATACAGTACACCTCTCTCTCTCTCTCTCTCTCTCTCTCTCTCTCTCTCTCTCTCTCTCTCTCTCTCATCTATCCATCTCAATTAATACAGTACACCTCTCTCTCTCTCTCTCTCTCTCATCCGTCCATCTCTATTAATACAGTACACCTCTCTCTCTCTCTCTCTCTCTCTCTCTCTCTCTCTCTCTCTCTCTCTCTCTCTCTCTCTCTCTCTCATCTATCCATCTCAATTAATACAGTACACCTCTCTCTCTCTCTCTCTCTCTCTCTCTGTCTCTCTCTCTCTCTGACTGTGTGTGTCTGCTGAGTACCATGTGCCTGTGCCCTCTCTTGGTAAGCCTTCATTGCCTTGCTGACTTTAACTTGTTGTTGTTGTTGTTGTTGTTTGTTGTCATGGTCAGCGCTGACTACTGCTGCTGACTCACTGCTCACCCAACGCTCACTCTGACAACCAAACACACACACAATTAAAGAGAGAGAAAGAGAGAGAGTTTTAAAGAGAAAGAGTGAGTCAGAGATTTACACAGAGATTTAAAGTGAAAGTGAGAGATATTTACACAGAATTAAAGAGAGAGTTTTAAAGAGAAAGAGTGAGTGAGAGATTTACACAGATATTTAAAGTGAAAGTGAGAGAGATTTACACAGAGATTTAAAGAGAATGAAAGAGAGAGAGCGAGAGGGAGATTTAAAGATAATGAGTGATTTACACAGATATTTAAAGAGAGAGATTTACATAGAGACTTTAAGAGAGAGAGAGAGAGAGACAGATTTAATGAGAAAAAGAGACTTACACAGAGAAATAGAGAGAGATTTACACAGAGATTTAAAGAGCGAAAGAGAGAGATTTACACAGAGACTTTAAGAGAGAAAGAGAGAGAGATTAGAGAAAGAAAGAGATTTACACAAATATTTAAAGAGAAAGATTTACACAGAGATTTAAAGAGAGACACTTACATAGATATAAAAAGAGAAAGAGAGAGAGAGATTTAAAGAGAGAAAAAGAAAGACTTACACAGAGATTTAAAGAGAAAGATTTACACAGATTTAAAGAGAAAGAGAGACACTTACCCAAAGATTTAAAGAGAAAAAGAGAGAGAGAGACACTTACACAGATATTAAAGAGAGAAAAAGAAAGACTTACACAGAGAAATAGAGAGATTTACACAGAGATTTAAAGAGAGAGAAAGACTTACACAGGTCAGGTTAAGTTAGGTCAGGTCGGGTCAGGTTAGGTCGGGTCAGGTTGGGTTAGGTTAGGTCAGGTTAGGTCGGGTCAGGTTGGGTTGGGTCGGGTCGGGTCGGGTCGGGTCGGGTCGGGTTGGGTTGGGTTGGTTTAGGTTAGGTTGGGTCAGGTTAGGTTGGGTTGGTTTAGGTTAGGTCGGGTCAGGTTAGGTCGGGTTGGTTTAGGTTAGGTCGGGTCAGGTTAGGTCGGGTTGGTTTAGGTTAGGTCGGGTCAGGTTAGGTCGGGTTGGTTTAGGT
>JAWQEG010000250.1:562500-577500 GCA_033782935.1 Petrolisthes cinctipes | reverse complement strand
CCGTACACACCACATGACTATAGTGTTAACTACTACTACTACCACTACTACTACTACTACTCCCTCAGGGGAGTGTATTGGGTCCTATTCTCTTCTGTATCTACACTATCAAACTATCACATATACTAGAGAAACATGGTGCGAACTTCAAACTATTTGCTGATGATACACAGTTTTATATATCTATAAATAATGTGGTGGATGCAGAGGTAAATTTGAGTGTTATTATGTCCGATATTAAGGATTGGATGGATTTGAAACAACTCAAGTTAAATCCAAGTAAAACTGAGTGTTTGATCGTTGGAAAGAAGACCAATCTTAGAAGATTGGACATCTCAAGCTTACGAGTGCATGGTAGTACGCTGAATGTAAGAAACAAAGTGAAAGACTTAGGAGTGCTGCTAGACGAAAATCTCTCTTTCGAAGCTCAAATTAATCAAGTGGTGAAAGTTTCTGGTTATCACCTGAGGAACATTGCTTTTGTTAGAAAATATTTAGATCAGGATACCGTGAAGATGCTTCTTCATAACTATGTCATAAGCAGACTGGATTACTGCAATTCACTATATTATGGTTTGCCAGACTATCGGTTAAGAAAATTGCAAAACGTAATGAACAGAGCAGCAAGATTAATTAAAAGTCTTCCATCTCGTGAGAGGATAACCCCAGCACTCATTGACTTACATTGGTTACCAATAAAGGCGAGGATTGTGTACAAGATATGTCTTCTAACATTCCGAGCATTAAAATTTGGAAAACCGGAGTACTTGATGAATCTTTTAAGAGGTTTTCAAGTAAATACCTCAATGGAACTCAGGCATAGTGATGAGCAATACAGGTTAAATGAGCCAAGGAGTATTCTGACAATGGGTTTCAGAGCGTTTGAAAGGTGTGCACCATTAAGGCTCTTTAATGGATTGCCATTAGATGTCCGAAACAGTGAAAATTGCACCATTTTTAAGAAAAGACTGAAAACACATCTGTTCGCTGAATGTTACGACACGGATGATATGAGTATTACAAGTGATTATAGTGTTTAGTAATATGATATGAGTATTACAAGTGATTATAGTGTTTAGTAATATGATATGAGTATTACAAGTGATTATAGTGTTTAGTAATATGATATGAGTATTACAAGTGATTATAGTGTTTAGTAATATGATATGAGTATTACAAGTGATTATAGTGTTTAGTAATATGATATGAGTATTACAAGTGATTATAGTGTTTAGTAATATGATATGAGTATTACAAGTGATTATAGTGTTTAGTAATATGATATGAGTATTACAAGTGATTATAGTGTTTAGTAATATGATATGAGTATTACAAGTGATTATAGTGTTTAGTAATATGATATGAGTATTACAAGTGATTATAGTGTTTAGTAATATGATATGAGTATTACAAGTGATTATAGTGTTTAGTAATATGATATGAGTATTACAAGTGATTATAGTGTTTAGTAATATGATATGAGTATTACAAGTGATTATAGTGTTTAGTAATATGATATGAGTATTACAAGTGATTATAGTGTTTAGTAATATGATATGAGTATTACAAGTGATTATAGTGTTTAGTAATATGATATGAGTATTACAAGTGATTATAGTGTTTAGTAATATGATATGAGTATTACAAGTGATTATAGTGTTTAGTAATATGATATGAGTATTACAAGTGATTATAGTGTTTAGTAATATGATATGAGTATTACAAGTGATTATAGTGTTTAGTAATATGATATGAGTATTACAAGTGATTATAGTGTTTAGTAATATGATATGAGTATTACAAGTGATTATAGTGTTTAGTAATATGATATGAGTATTACAAGTGATTATAGTGTTTAGTAATATGATATGAGTATTACAAGTGATTATAGTGTTTAGTAATATGATATGAGTATTACAAGTGATTATAGTGTTTAGTAATATGATATGAGTATTACAAGTGATTATAGTGTTTAGTAATATGATATGAGTATTACAAGTGATTATAGTGTTTAGTAATATGATATGAGTATTACAAGTGATTATAGTGTTTAGTAATATGATATGAGTATTACAAGTGATTATAGTGTTTAGTAATATGATATGAGTATTACAAGTGATTATAGTGTTTAGTAATATGATATGAGTATTACAAGTGATTATAGTGTTTAGTAATATGATATGAGTATTACAAGTGATTATAGTGTTTAGTAATATGATATGAGTATTACAAGTGATTATAGTGTTTAGTAATATGATATGAGTATTACAAGTGATTATAGTGTTTAGTAATATGATATGAGTATTACAAGTGATTATAGTGTTTAGTAATATGATATGAGTATTACAAGTGATTATAGTGTTTAGTAATATGATATGAGTATTACAAGTGATTATAGTGTTTAGTAATATGATATGAGTATTACAAGTGATTATAGTGTTTAGTAATATGATATGAGTATTACAAGTGATTATAGTGTTTAGTAATATGATATGAGTATTACAAGTGATTATAGTGTTTAGTAATATGATATGAGTATTACAAGTGATTATAGTGTTTAGTAATATGATATGAGTATTACAAGTGATTATAGTGTTTAGTAATATGATATGAGTATTACAAGTGATTATAGTGTTTAGTAATATGATATGAGTATTACAAGTGATTATAGTGTTTAGTAATATGATATGAGTATTACAAGTGATTATAGTGTTTAGTAATATGATATGAGTATTACAAGTGATTATAGTGTTTAGTAATATGATATGAGTATTACAAGTGATTATAGTGTTTAGTAATATGATATGAGTATTACAAGTGATTATAGTGTTTAGTAATATGATATGAGTATTACAAGTGATTATAGTGTTTAGTAATATGATATGAGTATTACAAGTGATTATAGTGTTTAGTAATATGATATGAGTATTACAAGTGATTATAGTGTTTAGTAATATGATATGAGTATTACAAGTGATTATAGTGTTTAGTAATATGATATGAGTATTACAAGTGATTATAGTGTTTAGTAATATGATATGAGTATTACAAGTGATTATAGTGTTTAGTAATATGATATGAGTATTACAAGTGATTATAGTGTTTAGTAATATGATATGAGTATTACAAGTGATTATAGTGTTTAGTAATATGATATGAGTATTACAAGTGATTATAGTGTTTAGTAATATGATATGAGTATTACAAGTGATTATAGTGTTTAGTAATATGATATGAGTATTACAAGTGATTATAGTGTTTAGTAATATGATATGAGTATTACAAGTGATTATAGTGTTTAGTAATATGATATGAGTATTACAAGTGATTATAGTGTTTAGTAATATGATATGAGTATTACAAGTGATTATAGTGTTTAGTAATATGATATGAGTATTACAAGTGATTATAGTGTTTAGTAATATGATATGAGTATTACAAGTGATTATAGTGTTTAGTAATATGATATGAGTATTACAAGTGATTATAGTGTTTAGTAATATGATATGAGTATTACAAGTGATTATAGTGTTTAGTAATATGATATGAGTATTACAAGTGATTATAGTGTTTAGTAATATGATATGAGTATTACAAGTGATTATAGTGTTTAGTAATATGATATGAGTATTACAAGTGATTATAGTGTTTAGTAATATGATATGAGTATTACAAGTGATTATAGTGTTTAGTAATATGATATGAGTATTACAAGTGATTATAGTGTTTAGTAATATGATATGAGTATTACAAGTGATTATAGTGTTTAGTAATATGATATGAGTATTACAAGTGATTATAGTGTTTAGTAATATGATATGAGTATTACAAGTGATTATAGTGTTTAGTAATATGATATGAGTATTACAAGTGATTATAGTGTTTAGTAATATGATATGAGTATTACAAGTGATTATAGTGTTTAGTAATATGATATGAGTATTACAAGTGATTATAGTGTTTAGTAATATGATATGAGTATTACAAGTGATTATAGTGTTTAGTAATATGATATGAGTATTACAAGTGATTATAGTGTTTAGTAATATGATATGAGTATTACAAGTGATTATAGTGTTTAGTAATATGATATGAGTATTACAAGTGATTATAGTGTTTAGTAATATGATATGAGTATTACAAGTGATTATAGTGTTTAGTAATATGATATGAGTATTACAAGTGATTATAGTGTTTAGTAATATGATATGAGTATTACAAGTGATTATAGTGTTTAGTAATATGATATGAGTATTACAAGTGATTATAGTGTTTAGTAATATGATATGAGTATTACAAGTGATTATAGTGTTTAGTAATATGATATGAGTATTACAAGTGATTATAGTGTTTAGTAATATGATATGAGTATTACAAGTGATTATAGTGTTTAGTAATATGATATGAGTATTACAAGTGATTATAGTGTTTAGTAATATGATATGAGTATTACAAGTGATTATAGTGTTTAGTAATATGATATGAGTATTACAAGTGATTATAGTGTTTAGTAATATGATATGAGTATTACAAGTGATTATAGTGTTTAGTAATATGATATGAGTATTACAAGTGATTATAGTGTTTAGTAATATGATATGAGTATTACAAGTGATTATAGTGTTTAGTAATATGATATGAGTATTACAAGTGATTATAGTGTTTAGTAATATGATATGAGTATTACAAGTGATTATAGTGTTTAGTAATATGATATGAGTATTACAAGTGATTATAGTGTTTAGTAATATGATATGAGTATTACAAGTGATTATAGTGTTTAGTAATATGATATGAGTATTACAAGTGATTATAGTGTTTAGTAATATGATATGAGTATTACAAGTGATTATAGTGTTTAGTAATATGATATGAGTATTACAAGTGATTATAGTGTTTAGTAATATTGAGAGAGGCCCTGCGGAGCACCATCTGTTGGTGGAGCGGGGCATAGAATATCCAACAACAAGTAACAAGTAAGTAAGTAACTACTACTACTACTACTACTACTACTACTACTACCACTACTACTACTACCACTACTACTACTACTACTACTACTACTACTACTACTACTACTACTACTACTACTACTACTACTACTACTACTACTACTACCACTACTACTACTACTACTACTACATACCTTTATATATTTGGTTGTTGTAAATCTTGTATTGTTAATAAGTTGTCTCAGCCGTACACACCACATGACTATAGTGTTAACTACTACTACTACTACTACTACTACTACTACTACAACTACTACTACCACTACTACCACTACTACTACCACTACTACTACTACTACTACTACCACTACTACCACTACTACTACCACTACTACTACTACTACTACTACCACTACTACTACTACTACTACTACTACTACCACTACTACTACTACTACCACTACTACTACTACTACTACTACATACCTTTATATATTTGGTTGTTGTAAATCTTGTATTGTTAATAAGTTGTCTCAGCCGTACACACCACATGACTATAGTGTTAATTAATTAAACTATGTATTATTAATAAAGATGTAATTATTAATGGAAAGTAACGTAAATAATGGTGTAAATAGTGAATAATGGTGTAAATAGTGAATAATGGTGTAAATCGATGTAAATTGTGTTAAATAATGGTGTAAATGCCTTCCATGTGTGACTGTGTGTGTTTGTTTACAACTTTACATTGTTGCCAGACAGCCAGGTGCTGCTCAGGCAGTGATGCCAACTCAAATTTTTGGAATCCGCTAGACTAGTCAAGAAAATCCGCTAAATCATAGGTAAAACTCTTACAATTTTCCGCTAGATTTCTAAATCCGCTAGATCTAGCGAAAACATTGCCAAGTTGGTATCACTGTGCTGCTGCTCTCATGGCCAGTGTTGCCAGATCTTCAACATCAGCAGTCTGAATATCTCCATGATTGGTGGATACAAGTATTTATTCATTATAAATATAAAGTCTAATATATGTAAATTTATGATATATTGGTTTAGATGAGTTGGTGTGTGGTTTGCAGAATGAGGTCAGGTCACATTGAGTCTTGCAACCTGCTGGTGATTAATTAAAAGTAAGCCATTTGAGTGAATCTTATTTATGAACCAATATTGCAGACACCAACAGCTAGCTAGAGTTTCGGATCATTTTTCGAAGCCATCTCATTGGAAGGTGTTACAGGACTATTGACCATCACTGTACTGTTGGTTCATCTGGGAATGTCAGCTCATACTTGTCCAGGGTTTGACTTTAATTTGTGCACAGAGTAGCCAGTGATAGCCTACCCTCTGATTTGTTTTGGGAGGGTGTTGAATATTCTGGGGCCACACATGTAGGGTGGGCCTGTAGTGTACCATAAAATAGGTCGATTTTCTTTGATTGAGTGTGTAACCATTCTCTAATTATCTACCAGCCCTGTATTGTGATTCATTTACCATTACATTCCTTCATGCAGATAGCCTATGCAATTTCTTTCAGCATATTCTCTTTGCCATTTTGTGTAATGTCATTGTCTGCATACTCTTGCAAAATTTCATGTATACAACATATGTATTATACATTTAATACCATAACCAAATACTCTTAGCTTTGTTAACGTCAGGTACGCAGAGAATTGTATATAGTGTTAACTAATTTTTGACATTAAATCATAAGGAACTATTCACCGCATCTCTCTCTTCCTTGAGCCTTTCTTAAAGAGAGTTATAGACACTAACACTTCTTAAAGAGAGTTATAGACACTAGCTCCTGAGGCTGAGAAGTGTAGTGGAGAAACCCTGACAGTGGCCCTTACACAGGAGCCTTCTTTAGGTAGCAGCACAACTTATAGTTGGTGGCTACACCAACCACCAACAGGCCTAGGCTTGGTGACAGGAGAGACTTTAGCTTCACTGATGCTTGGGCAGGTGTATCCACTCTGTTGGTGTTGAAAGGTGTATTTCGGTGTATTTCCTTCCAGGATTTTCCAAGTGTATATGATGGAGTACCTCTCCCTCCGACATTACTGGGAATAGAGGCCTAATCATTTCAGTCTTTCCCAGTATGAGAAATCTTTCATGCCTCTAATCTGCCTGGTGTATGACCGCTGTACAGATTCCAGGGCTTGGACGTCCATAGCCTTATAGGGAGACCACAGCTAGCTACAATAGTCCAAGATAGGCTGGACTAGTGCTCTCCACAGGGTCGTATCAGGCACTCTTCTTCCCTAGAATAAAATGTTCTTAGGATCCATCCTGCTATCCTTTTGGCCTTCTTTATAGTTTGCTCCATGTGGTGAGTGGTGCTGGAAGGTGCCATCAGCATCAAGGTGTATACCCAGGCATTTCACATGTTGGCTGCTGCATGGCTATCACCTGCTTATCACTTGATAACAGGGAGTTGCTGTCGAGGATCTCTTGATTTGTTCCTCTCCTTAGCAGTTGGAATTTGCTGTCATTAAATGTCATATTTTTTTTTTGGCCCAGTCATAGATTTTACAGAGGTCCTCTTGAAGAAGGGTAACGTCTTCCTTTGTCCTGATGCTTTTGTATATATTGGTGTCATCGGCAAATGAGGCTGGAGTTGAGTAAGTAACATCATTATCTATGTCCCCTATGATTATAAGGAAGAGTAAAGGGCCCAGTACAGATCCTTGGGGGACACCTCTCACAACACTGTGCTCTTCGGAGGTGGCTCCATTTGCAGTCACTGCCTGCGTTCTTTGTGTAAGGAAGTTGAAGAGCCACAAGCCCACTCTTCCAGCTATTCCAAGGTCCTTGACCTTGTGTAACAGGATGCCATGATCGACCTTGTCGAAGGCCTTTGCAAAGTCTAGGAAGATAGTGTCGACGTTGTTGCCATTGGCTAGGTAGTGAAGGAGATTGTCATGGTATGACAGGAGTTGTGATAAGCAGGATCTGCCTTTCCAGAATCCATGTTGGCCTGTGTTAAGCAGATCCCTTTCTTCTAGGTAAGAGTAGATTCTGTTTCGTACTATTTTCTCAAATACTTTCACCATGTGCGAGGTGAGTGCTACAGGTCTGTAGTTTTGGGTTGACCTCCTTGGTCCGCCTTTAAAGATTGGTGTTATTGTGGCCATTTTTGCTTGGGCTGGCACTTTGTCAGTGTCTAATTAGTGGCGCCAGAGCAGGTAAAGAGGGTGAGCTATGCTGTCTTTACATTTAATTAGTAGGCTTGTTGGTACTCCATCTGGACCAGGTGCAGAGTTCATTTTCAGTTCTTTGATTGCTGTTATTATGTCATCTTTGGTGAAGATTATGTCATCTAATCCTGGAGCAGTTTCACTTTGCACTGTTGACAGACAAATCTGAGTGTTTGGGTCCATTATTTTCCTAGCTTCATCAAGTTTGCTGAAAACTGATTGGTAGGCTACTGCTCGGCAAGAATTTTGCATATTTCTACTGAATTTTCTTCTAGTTTTCCATTTCAGGCTTTTGAGAACTTCTTTGCATAACTGAAATAAGTGATTGGGATTGATATTTATGTTTGTTATTGCCTTGATTGGATTCTTCCCTTTTTCCTTGTTGCTCATGGGACTGCATTTATTTTGTGTTCTATTTCAGCTATTTGAGTCCAGATTTCATGTTGTCTGTCATTACTTTCCATTCTTTTCATCTGTTTGTTTAGTTTTGTTCTTTTTTTCATCAATATTTTCCTGTCCCTGCATGGGTATCTGGGTATTTCTGCCGCCATTCCATTTTTTTTTTTTTTTTTTTTTTTTTTGTGAATGTATTTCTTGCAAGAGTATCATGGTGTCTGGGTCCTGGTTTTGTAATTTTCCATCCCAGTTAATTTGCATATAGGGTAGGTTTCAGCTCTTCCCATTTTTTTAGCTTCCTCACTGTTGAAGTTGAAAGTTTTAAATTCTGTTTCTTCTTTTATATGTTCTTGACTTTGTTGTTTCGCTTTCTTGTTCTTTGTCAATGTTACTGCTATAATAATTAAGGTTATGGTCTGATAGTTTTGTTTTTTTTCAGTTCTGTACCCATGTATTATTTCTTATGCTGTGTTTGGTGGGTTCGAGGCTCCCAAAAGCACATATCATTTTAATGGTAATATCACGGCATAGTGATTGTGTCTGACGTTAGGTTAGGCTTAGTTAGGTTGGGTTAGGTTAGGTTAGGTTAGAATGGAGAGAGTGGGAAGGGAGATACAATAGACCAATCATAGACGCGTCTTGTACTGGATGTGTGGCTTGACCAATCACAGACGTCATCGGTAAACACGGACCAACTGTCTGCAGACCCTTCCCAAAAAAGACTGTCAATGCTCAGAAGTAAACAGCAGGGAATTATTGAGGCAAAAAGGGACATTCTGATGTTGAAATTGGGGAAACTTCATCAACATCGTCAAGCAGCCCTGGCAACACTGGTAACACACATACACACACACACACAGACGGGGCCGGCTAAATGCGTTAATGAAATAATAATTGGTTATTAACGTCTGATAGATATAATAATATACACACAAATGGATAATATGAATAAAAGAAAACACCGAGGCAACAGTTATAACCCAACCAGAGTCAGAAATAATAATACAACATGATAAAATAAATGGAGGCGCCGATATAAAGCCAAAAAGAAAACAAAAGAAATACACACACACACACACACACATATAATAATGAAGAGAGAAATATGTTATGTGTACAAGAATTACAAAAGCCATAATATGAAGAGAATGGCATTAATTAATATAGTTGTGAGAATGTTATTTGTAGATGAGAATATGGAATTGAAAAAGGAAACCCTAAATAATAAGATGCGGAATAAAAGAAAAATTAAAATGAGTGAAATAATAATGGAATAGGATAGAAAGAAAATAAATAAAAATGCAAGTTGATTTAAGTACCGCCTTTGCATCGGCACTTGCATTTTCTTTATTTTCTTTCTATCCTATTCAATTATTTCACTAATTTTAATTTTTCTGTTATTCCACATTTTATTTTTATTACATTATATTTATATTATATTTACTACATTATATTGATTTATATATTTTAGTGCCGATGCAAAGGCGATACTTGGACACACACACACAAACAACAACAACAACAACATTTTCATCAACAACACACACGCTGTCAGAGCCGGATAAAAAAATACGTTTAATGAGATATTTCTTGGTAATTAACGGCATATAGAGCTAAAATAAAGACATAATGGGTAAGATGAAGCCGAGAAGACACCGAGGTAATAGATATAACCCAACCAGAGTCAGAAATAATGGTAATAATGGTAATAATGGTGGTGATAATATTACAACACCAACACCAGGATTAAATTTAATACACGAGAAGGTTGGTTTGTTATTGGTTGTTATTGTGGATTAAAGTTTATAAATATACTGTAACCAATGTTTGTAATGTATTATAATGAGGGTAAGATTATTATAACAAACTGTGGTACCGTATTTAGTGAAAGAATTACTGGTATTAGTACAGAAGTGGACCTTACTGCAGCAGTGTTGCCAGATCCGGCTGGGTCCTAGTATTTTACCCCTGTCATTTATTGTACTTTATCACGATTATTTCACGGTAGTTTGCCCAGGTTAGGTCCCGGTAGTCTGCTGTGGTCTAGGTTAGGTTAGGTCAGGTCAGGTCAGGTCAGGCTAATTTCAAAATGCCCCATTTGAATATGCCCTATCTTGGAAACGGGGCATTTGTGGAGGAAATGCCATAGAAGAAAAGTGTCTTAGAATGGTCCAAAATAGTGGGTAATGACAGTAAAATATCTATTATACAGTAAGGTCCACTTCTGTACCTTTACCATATTTTCTTCTATGGCATTTCCTCCACAAATGCCCCGTTTCCAAGATAGGGCATATTCAAATGGGGCATTTTGAAATTAGCCTGACCTGACCTGACCTGACCTAACCTAACCTAACCTAACCTAGACCACAGCAGACTACCGGGACCTAACCTGGGCAGACTACCGGGAAATAACCGTGGTAAAGTACAGGAAATGGCCGGGGCAAAGTACTGGGACCCAGCCGGATCTGGCAACACTGCTACAAAACGGTAATTCTTTCAATAAATATCGGCTAATTTGAATATGCCCTATCTTGGAAATGGGGCATTTGTGGAAGAAATGCCTTAGAAGAAAATAGTGTTAGAATGGTCTATATAAGTGGGTAATGAAGGTAGAACAACAGTACACAATAACGGTAATTCTTTCAATAATTACCTATGTATGTGTATAATATATACTTTGTTTCCTTCCACAGTTGGACAGTGTGTTGGTAGAGCAGTGTATATGTGGTTTAAATACACTTGCTTCACTCTGTATGGATAATGACGGTGTTAATGTCATTATAACACAGGGAGGTTCACTGGTTAACAAAGTAACACACATGTTGACACACACCAACCCACAGGTGCGATGTGCTGCTGCGGGTACACTCAGGTTAGTATGTGTGTGTGTGTTGTCAGGTTAGTATGTGTGTGTGTGTGTGTGTGTGTGCTGTCAGGTTAGTATGTGTGTGTGTGTGTGTGTGTGTGTGTTGTCAGGTTAGTATGTGTGTGTGTGTGTGTTGTCAGGTTAGTATGTGTGTGTGTGTGTGCTGTCAGGTTAGTATGTGTGTGTGTGTGTGTGTGTGCTGTCAGGTTAGTATGTGTGTGTGTGTGCTGTCAGGTTAGTATGTGTGTGTGTGTGTGTGTGTGTGTTGTCAGGTTAGTATGTGTGTGTGTGTGTGTGTGTGCTGTCAGGTTAGTATGTGTGTGTGTGTGTGTGTGTGCTGTCAGGTTAGTATGTGTGTGTGTGTGTGTTGTCAGGTTAGTATGTGTGTGTGTGTGTGTGTGTGCTGTCAGGTTAGTATGTGTGTGTGTGTGTGTGTGTGCTGTCAGGTTAGTATGTGTGTGTGTGTGCTGTCAGGTTAGTATATAATAATAATAATAAAGGGTTTATTGAGGTAGCAGTCATAAGGGTGAAAATACACAATACATTATATATATGGTTGATGATTGATGAGAATGGTTTTATATATACAAAAACGAAAAATGTTATGATGGTGAGACAAATATAGATGTAGTACCGTATTATTTGTTGTTAATAATTGTGACCATAGTGGGTACGAGGCTGTTGTTATAGTGGTCAGTACGTGCCCTTATAGGTGTTAAGATATTGGTGTGTCTTGTTGATTGTGGTGGTGGTGGAAGGGAAGGGGGGCAGCATATCTCAATGTCTTGGATTTCTTAACAGTTCTATGCTAAATGGACGCAGAATGTTGTGGTGTACTGTGTCTAGGGTGACCATGCCAAGGGTGATAAGGGCCTCACTGTATGTTGTATAGTCTGCCCCCAGTATTATACGACAAGCCCTTTTCTGTACACGTTGAAGCTGTTTCTTCTGTGTGGTGTTAATGGATGGAAACCAGCTTGGGGAGTATAAACATATGATATATACTCCTCAACTCACACTGTGGTGTACCTAGGGACTTTAGCCTTCTCAGTATGTACAGACGGTAAGAGGTGGACTGGGTAGTAGTGGTAATATGATGCTTCCAGTCCAACTTGCTATCCAGCATAACTCCCAGGATTTTGGTTGTTTCCACAACTTGGAGTGGGTGTCCCCCCAGTGTGACTGTAGGTGGTGGTACAGGTGTGGTGGATGTGTACAGATGCATCACCACTGTCTTGTTGTGATTGATACTGACGTTGTTGGCTTCAGTCCAGGCTTGTAGGTTGTCAAGTTGTTGTTGTAGTAGGTGGTAGTCAGGTGCAGTGTTGTCCACTACAACTCCCACAGTGGAGTCATCCACATACTTCCACCGGTGTGTGTCGGTCAGGGTATCATTGATGAGGATTAGGAAACAAAGAGGTCCCATCCTGACCCCTTGAGGCACACCACATTTCAGTGTTTGTGGCAGAGATACTACACCTTGATATCTTACCACCTGCTGTCCATCACTGAGGAAATCTGTGTGTGCTGTCAGGTTAGTATGTGTGTGTGTGTGTGTGTGTGCTGTCAGGTTAGTATGTGTGTGTGTGTGTGTGTGTGTTGTCAGGTTAGTATGTGTGTGTGTGTGCTGTCAGGTTACTTTTTTTTTTTTTTTTATTGTTTTATTCTCAGGTTATCTTGGAGCAATGGACCCCCAGCCAGGGGTCCATAGTTGCATCCTAACCGTTGATCGCAGAGTATCCAAGGGCTCTCTTCAAAATGCCGACTGTTCCTTTTATTGCACCAAGTTGCACTTCACGTAGACTTGGGCAGCCTGGGATAGTTCTTTAGGTTGGTTTTCATGAGGCCTGTTGCTCCTACCACAACTGGAATAATCTCCATGTTCTTTAATGACCAGGTTCTTCGTAGGTCATTCTTTAGATCTTCGTATTTTGTCAGTTTTTCTCTTTCAGCTCTGTTTAGGCCGTAGTCGTTGGGCACTGTTACATCGATGATCTTCGCTGTGTTTTCTTGCTTGTTCCAGATGACGATGTCTGGCTTTATTGCCCTATTTTCTATGTACCTGCCAGCTGGTATTATTTTGTTGTAGTAGATGGTCACACCTTTGTTGGCTACAATTGGTTTTGGTTCGTGTTCCCATATTTGATCTACTTCTATTCCCAGCTCCTTGTAAGCTTTCCAGTGTAGGTATTTGCAGACATTATTATGATGAGTGGTGTAGTGTCCGTCTGCAAGGAGTGTCTGGCAGCCAGATATAAGATGGCTTACACTCTCTACACCATTGTGGCAGAACCTACACTGGTCATTCTGGGATATTCCGGCCATTTTCTTGAATCCATTCGTTAGGAGTCCCTGGTCTTGTGCTCCAACTATTAGTCTCTCTCCATCGAACCTGAGGTCGCCATTTTTCAGCCACATTAATGATCCTTCCTTATCTATGTAATCTTTTTCTAATTCCTCCAAAAATTTACCCGCTCGTCGGTGTTGTTTCCATCTTTCTTTTCTGAGAGTTTCTTCTTTCTTACTGTATTTTCCTCTTACTTTTCTTGCTTTCTTGGTGGCTGGTACTTGGTCATTGGCAATGTTCTCTTCTGGGATGTTTTCTCTAAAGTTTTCTGCCAGTTTTATGATATAAGTTTGTTGTGGTGTTGGGCAAGGTATCTTCCTCAGAACTGTTTAGATATTGTCCCATATTAATGATGGTGGCTCTATATGCTTGGTTGATCTCAGTCAACCCTAGACCACCTTCTCTTCGCGGGATGTATATTCTATCCATGCATTGGTTTCTGTAGGTGACTTTGTTTAAGGTGAGCATTTTTCGGGTCTTAATGTCTAGTTTGTTAAGCTCTCCCTGCGGCCAGTCTACGATACCAAATGCATATGTCACCACCGGGATTGCAAGTTGGTTTATGGCAGTGGTTTTGTTTTTCGGTGTTAGTTCTGATTTGCAGATCTTCTCTAGGCGTTTTAAGTATTCTTTTCTGATTTTTTCCCTCATGTTCTTATGTTGGATCTGTGAATTTTCCTCTATGCCCAAGTATTTGTAAGTGGCATCGTTGTCAAGATCTTCTATTAAGTTTTGGTTGTCGAGCTTGATGTTATTTGAGGCTATCTTGTTACCCTTCCTTATTGTACACTTGTTGCATTTGTCTAGGCCAAATTCCATATTGATGTCTCTCGAAAAGTTGTGTACTATTTGCATCAGGTGGTTTAACTGTTGGTCAGATTCTGTTTATCATTTCAGGTCATCCACAAACAACACGTGGTTGATCTTTTTGTTGTTTTTCTTTGTTCTGCCTCTGCTCAAATCATATCCAGTGTTTTGTTCTTTTAGGATTTTACTAAGCGGGTCTAGGGTGAGTAGTGGTGAAAGGCTGTCCCCTCCAAATATTCCCCGTTGCATTTTTATATTGGCTATTTTTATTTGACCATTTGTGTGGTTCAAATTGAGGGAAGTTTTCCATTTGGTCATTTGAGTTTTAATGAATGTTCTGACTTCCTCGTTGATGTTATATAATTCGAGGCATTTCAATATCCAAGAGTGGTGGGGAACGCTGTCAAAGACCTTCTTATAATCTATCCATGCTAT
>JAWQEG010000250.1:550000-552500 GCA_033782935.1 Petrolisthes cinctipes | reverse complement strand
TCTTCATAGCTTAGTTCTCTTAGACTTGGTAGCCATCTTGTTGCTGCTCTTTGTACTTTTTCTAATTTAGTGATATGTTTCTTTAAATGTGGGTTCCATACTACTGCAGCATATTCTAAGGTAGGCCTTATAAAGGATGTTATTATTTTCTTGACCATTTCTTCATCTATATAAGTGAAGGCCACTCTCATATTTGCTAACAATGCATACATGCTTCTCACTTTTTCATTTATATGATCATCTGGTGTTAATTTCTTATTTATCATTACCCCTAAGTCTCTTTCTTTCTCTGCTTCATTTAATATTTTGTTTCCAAGTTTGTATTGCCAATTTGGTCTTTTCTCACTTTTTCCAAACTTTATAACATGACATTTATCTGCATTAAACTCCATCTGCCATTTATTACTCCACTCTACCATTTTGTCCAAGTCATCTTGTAACTTTTTACAGCAGTCTTCATTATTAATTGTTCTTTGTACCTTTGCATCATCAGCAAACATATTCATGTAAGTGCCATCTGTACTATTTACTTCTATATCATTTATATATATTAAGAACATTATTGGTGCCAATACTGAGCCTTGAGGAACTCCACTTATCACCTTCAGCCATGGAGAATAGTTCCCTCTTAGTACTGTTCTCATTTTTCTTCCTTCAAGGAAATCTTCCATCCATTTTAGTAGTTTTCCGTTCACTCCTTCCTTTATGTTGTAATTTCCATATAAGTCTTTTGTGTGGAACTCTGTCAAAGGCTTTTTTAAAGTCTTGGTAAATACTATCCACCCATCCTTCTCTTTCTTGTATTTTTTCTGATATTCTCGTATAGTAACTTAGTAAGTTTGTAACACATGATCTTTCCTTCCTAAACCCAAATTGTCTCTCTGTTATCATATCATTTTTCTCCAGGTGTTCAACCCAATTTTTTTCTTATAATTTTTTCCATAATTTTACATACTACACTTGTTAGTGATACTGGTCTATAGTTAAGTGGGTCTTGTCTATTTCCTTTCTTAAATAATGGGACTATATTTGCTTGCTTCCAACTTTCTGGTAATTTTCCTTGTTGTAATGAGTTTTGAAATATTATAAATAATGGCTTACTTAGTTCTTTAGCACATTCTTTTAATACCCAACATGAAATTTCATCAGGTCCACTTGCTTTAGTTTTATCCACAGCTTCTAACTCTTTCTCTATTTCTAATCTGCTCACCTCAAACTCTTTTAGTTCATACGTGTTTGTGTTCGTATTTTCTTCTGGTGTGAATACATTTTCCTTAGTGAATACCGACTGAAATTTTGTATTTAATATTTCACAAATTTCTTTTTCTTCTGTATATATTTTTCCTTCATCCATTATGTTTTGAATTTTGTGCTTTATTTTTGTTTTGCTTTTGATGTAACTGTAGAATAGTTTTGGTTGTTCCTTACTTTTATTAATAATATCTTTTTGGTATTCCACTTGGGCTTCTCTTCTTATCTTGGTATATTCATTTCTTACACTTTTATATTTATTATATGTTCTTTCACTTCCATGTCTTCTGAATCTGTTCCATAAGGTGTCTCTCTTTTTCTTGGTGTGTGTGTGTGTGTGTGTGTGTGGGTGGGTTAGGTTAGGTTGTGTGTGTGTGTGTTTAGGTTAGGTTAGGTGTGTGTGTAGGTTAGGTTTGGGTGTGTGTGTTTGTGTAGGTTGGGTTAGGTTGTGTGTGTGTGTGTGTAGGTTAGGTTAGGTTGTGTATGTGTGTGTGTTGGTTAGGTTAGGTTAGGTTGTGTGTGTGTGTAGGTTGGGTTAGGTTAGGTTAGGTTGTGTGTGTGTGTGTGTTGGTTAGGTTGTGTGTGTGTGTGTGTGTAGATTGGACTAGGTTAGGTTGTGTGTGTGTGTGTGTGTAGATTGGACTAGGTTAGGTTGTGTGTGTGTTTGTGAGTGTGTGAAGGTTAGGTTAGTGTGTGTGTGTGTAGGTTAGGTTAGGTTAGGGTGTGTGTGTGTGTGTTCTTACCTATAGTCCGACCACTAAAAATGTGGTTTGTGTGGGGACGTGTGGGACCTGTCCCTCTGTACAGGGTTGCCGCGAATTCTGAGCTCTAACTGACAGAAAGGTGACCTGACATACCTTCACCTCATGTCTGCCCCAGGACAATGTTTTAATCCTGGTCCAACCCTACACCACATCCAGACACCAACTGGTGACCACGTGTCTTCCTTCCCCGCCTCCCTCTTCATCAATCATTCCTTTTTTCCTGTAACTTATATATTGACTTTCTCCTCAGTATACTCTAATTTGTTTACTTTATGAATCTCTCTCGTTCATATGATTCATGTAATTTTACATCCTAAGTACAATAGTTCCATTACATTATACTCCACGTATTGCTGAGCTGACATTGTGTGAGTCAAGATGGAAAATGAACAGTGGCAACACTTGACACAAGTTTAAATAATCCCCTGCCTTGTTAATTACCTCCCAGGAGATACATATGTACCGTGTTCCAGTTGTTGGGTAGT
>JAWQEG010000250.1:522500-545000 GCA_033782935.1 Petrolisthes cinctipes | reverse complement strand
TATATACCTTGGTCTGTGTAATGTTAAATATGTCTTCATGCAAAATGTTTTACACACACACACACACACACACACACACACACACTCTATCCACATTCCCTTCTCTCTGTCTCACACACACTCTCTTTCTCTCTGTCTTTCTCTCTCACACACACACACACTCACTCTCTGTCTCTATCACATACACACACACTCTCTCTCTCTCTCTCTCTCTCTCTCTCTCTCTCTCTCTCTCTCTCTCTCTCACACACACACACACACACACACTCACTCACTCTCTGTCTCTATCACATACACACACACACTCTCTCTCTCTCTCTCTCTCTCTCTCTCTCTCTCTCTCTCTCTCTCTCTCTCTCTATCACACACACACACACTGTCTCTCTCTCTCTCTCTCTCTCTCTCTCTCTCTCTCTCTCTCTCTCTCTCTCTCTCTCTCTCACTAACCCATTGTTTTCTGTGTGTTTCAGGTGGTTGAAGGGTTGCGTTTCCATGATGTGTTTAACACAGCACTGAGACACACCAACACACTCACTCACACACTCACACTACAGGCTGCTCAACACTTCAATGATGCTCAACAACTTTTGGCTAAGTTAGTATGTGAGAGAGAGAGAGAGAGAGAGAGAGAGAGAGAGAGAGAGAGGGAGGGTGGGAGGAATGTAGACAGTGTGTGTGAGAGAGAGAGAGAGAGAGGGTGGGAATGTGGATGATAAATATGTGTGTGTGTGTGTGTGTGTGTGAGAGAGAGATAGAGAGAGAGAGAGAGAGAGAGAGAGAGGGTGGGAATGTAGATGATATTTGTATATATGTGTGTGTATGAGAGAGAGAGAGAGAGAGAGAGAGGGTGGGAATGTAGATGATATTTGTGAGAGAGAGAGAGAGAGAGTGAGAGAGAGAGGGTGGGAATGTAGATGATATTTGTGTGTGTGTATGACAGAGAGAGAGAGAGAGTTACATAGAAGCACAGACCACAACAGACCTTACGGTCCACACGAGGTGATCTGATTAGAAGGTTACTGGTGGAGAATGAATTACTCCCCAGTGATAGTCGTAGGTAAGGATAGCAAAGTAGAAGGCTCTCTCCCCACCCTCCAATCCCTTCGGCCTGAGCCGTACAGGAAATAAAGTCAGGAATGGGAACCTTGTGGGGTTGGCAGAAATACTCCACAAGGAAATTTTATAGGAAAGATAGAAAGTAGGTGAAATTTGGCTAACCTGCCACCTGTAATTGGCAAAAACTATTCATTAGTAAACATTGTAAGTCGGGGATTAGACGCAAAGTGTTTATCTAAGCGACGTTTGAAGCTGTCTACGGTGTTACAGTCAATTACATTACGAGGAAGCCCATTCCATAAGTTGACGACTCTGTTAAAAAAGAAATTCTCTGATTCGTGCGAATTAAAAGATTTACCTATGATTTTGCAGCCGTTTCCTCTCGTTTAGTTTGATTGATCAATAGTGAAATATTTGGTGCAGTCCATATTATCTATGCCTTTGATTATTTTAAATACCTGGATTAAGTCCCCTCTCAGTCTACGTTGTGTCAATGGGAATAGATTTAATTCGCTTAGCCGCTCATCATACGTTTTATTTCTCAGACTTGGTATCATTTTAGTAACTCTACGTTTGACTCGTTCCAATTTTGCTTTATCTTTCTGGTAGTACGGGCACCAGGCTTGAACACAATACTCCATAAGGGGACGGACCAAGGAATTATACAAAGTGAGGATTGTGTCTTTAGATTTATACTCGAATGCTCTGCCGATAAAGCCGATAGTTTTATTTGCTTTCTTAATTACTTCCGTACACTGCAGACTGGGTTTTAGGTTACTTGATACTGTTACCCCTAGGTCTGTCTCTCGATCCACGCTTTTGAGTTGATTACCATTCAATGAGTAGTTTGCTGCTACGTTACGATGTCCGATGTGGAGCACTTTACATTTATCAGCATTGAAGGACATTTGCCAAGTTTTCGCCCAATTTGACAATTTATCGAGATTACTTTGCATTTCTTTAGTCTGTGCGTTAGTGAGTACTGTATTTGCAATTTTGGTGTCATCAGCAAATTTCGATATTATACATGAGAGGCCTTCGTCTATGTTGTTTATGTAAACTAGGAATAGGATTGGCCCTAAAACTGACCCCTGTGGCACCCCGCTTGTAACGCCTGTCCAACTAGAAGATTTTCCATTTATTACCACGCGTTGTTTACGGTTGCTTAGCCAGTTCTCTATCCATCTTACGGTATCGCCTTGGATTCTGTGTGATTTTAGTTTAGTTATTAAGCGTTTATGGGGAACTTTGTCAAAGGCCATTTGGAAATCAAGATAAATTATGTCTACTGCTTTATTCTTATCGTATTCATTGGAAATGTCATTTAAAAAGTCTAATAGGTTCGTTAGGCAAGAGCGTTTATTACGAAAACCGTGTTGAGTGTCTCTAAGTAAGTTGTTTTCCTCTAAGTGATTTGTAAGTTTATCTCGTATGATTGTCTCTAGCATTTTGCATACGACTGAGGTTAGGTTGATAGGGCGATAGTTGCTAAGTAGAGTTTACTGCCTTTTTTAAATGTTGGTGTTACATTAGCGAGCTTCCAATCGTCAGGTATTGTTCCAGTGTGTAAAGAATAATTAAAGAGCAGAGTCAGAGGTTTTACTATTTCACTTTTTGCTTCCTTTAATACGCGAGGGGAGATCGTGTCTGGGCCAGGTGACTTATTTACATTTAATTTATCAATACATTTTATTACGTCACTTTCTGTAATGCTGATATTACTTAACCCCTTAGGACCGACTTATTTTTTTTTTTTTTCATCCCCAGCCGACTTCTGGGGGTCAATTTTCAACTTTCATGTAGGCAAATTTTGTTCTTACAGAATGAAAGAGCTTGAATTTACACACCAGGAACTGAAAACGGGAGCCTCCTAGGTGTACGTGTTTGCGTATGACAGAGCGTCAAAGCCCGAAAATAAATAAATAGTATCCCCTGAAACGCATGAAAGAAAACCTCATACACTCTGCGTACATATCTAAATATGTAAATAAACACATAATCAATGCGTCTAAGTGGTTTTCAATGATAATAAACGTATTTCAGTGTAATTTTGTCTGTCTAGACTCTCCTGGAGTATAGTAGACAGCAGAGAGATACGAGAAACATAAGAAAACACCATGTAGTGGTGAGATGGGGTCCTTGTTGGTGGGGGTAGGTCTAGGCACCACCCACCAGACACCACTACCACAGTCAAACCTTTTCTCAAGGACGTTAGCTTTCCATCATTACCAACGCCAGTTTGCTAGCTACTCGCTATAGTTTTTTATAGGTACGTCGACATGTCGGTGATTCGGAGCGAACCATTAATTTTTTTATCACCGATATGTCGGTCAATCGGTCCTAAGGGGTTAATACCTCGGTGTTTTCATTTTGGACTGTTGTTTCTGTTGGTATATCGTTCGGGTTTTCTGTAGTAAAGACTGATGCAAAGAAAGTGTTAAGGATACTACTAATTCGCTCTTCATCTGTAGTAAAGTCCCCATTCTCATCAAGTAGTGGTTCGATAGTTGACGTGAGTACTTTCTTATGCAGAATATAACTGTAGAACTCTTTCGGGTTTGTCTTACTTTGATTTGCAACGTGTTTTTCAATGGTCTTTTTACTCTGTTTGATTAACTTTTTGGCTTTTTTTCGTAAGTCAGTAAACTTGGCCCGCTCGTCATTGTCGTCTGTGATTTTTATTCTATTATGGGCGTTCTTTTTGGCGCGTAAACAGTCGGCTATCTCTTTACTCCACCACTTGGGCTTTAAGTTTTGTGCTGAACGTCGGTTTTTTAACGGTATGCTATCTTTGACTGCTTTTGTGTACGCATTAATGAAAAAGTTCCATTGTGTATTAATGTTAATAGTGTCTCGCAGACATTTACAATCGGTATCTTTTAGTATCGCTTTGAGTTGGTGAAAATTAGCTTTTCTAAAGTTGAGGATTTTTTCGTAACTGTAATTTATTTCACTTCTATTGAAATTTATACTGAATGTGATTATGCGGTGGTCGCTATTAGTAAACTCATCACCCACGTTAATATTCCCTATCAAGTCTTCTTTTGTTGCAAATACTAGGTCAAGAATGTTATTTCCACGAGTTGGACTATTAACAAATTGGATAAGAGAGCTCTCTTGTAAGTTAGTATAAAGGTCTTGTCCATAGTGAGCTGATAATGGTTCTCCCCACTTTGTTACTGGTAAATTAAAATCGCCAAGAATTACGGCCTCTTGCGTGTTACTCATCTCGTTAATTTGTTCATAGATATCATGGTCAGTTTGTACTGCTTGAGCTGGGGGTCTGTATAGTAAGGCTAACAAAAGTTTCATCCCGAATTTATTTCTAATGAGTATATATAGTGTGTCTACGTTAGCGATATGGGGCTTTGATAATAAGATCGGTTTGAGGTCATCTTTAATATATAATAGTACTCCGCCTCCCCTTTTATTTGTTCGACCTTTCTCAAATATTGTATAGCCGGGAATTTTATACTCTGCTAGGAAGTCTCTGCTTTCGGTATTTAGCCACGATTCTGTAATGCCGATTATATCGTAATTTTCTGTGAAAGTTAATTCCTCTAAATCTGTAAATTTGTTATGGATGCTGCGAGCGTTAACGTAAAATACCTTTAAGCTGTTTCGGTTTATTCTGTTTATTCTGAGAGAGAGAGAGAGAGAGAGGGTAGAAATGTAGATGATATTTGTGTGTGTGTATGACAGAGAGAGAGAGAGTTACAAGGAAAAGAAGTACCCTAGGGGACCTTACGATCCATACAAAGAGGGCACCTGTGGGTTTAGTTGCGCAAGTAGGCGACCGTCCTCGAATGTGTTATGTGAAACCATCAAGGAACACTCGCACAACGGCTTAAACACCTAGACGGTGATTTAAGGCTTTGTCTAATCTGGACTTGAACTGATCCACAGAGTTGCTGTTGACTACATCAGCAGGAAGCGCGTTCCAAGTACCGCAGATGCTGTATGTAAAGAATTTACCACACAGATCACGGTTGTATCGCTTCAGTTCAAGTTTGTAGCCATGATTCCTGGTTGTGCCCTCACTGAGTTGGAAAATGTCCCTGTAGTCTACATTGTCAAAGCCTCGTAGTATTTTAAACACTTCGATAAGCTGACCACGCAGTCTCCGGATTTCCAAAGAGAACAGGTCGAGTTCTACCAACCGATCTTTATAGCTCTTGTGTCTAAGAGAGGGTATAAGTTTGGTTGCCCTGGCTTGCACTCGTTCCAATCTCGCGATATCCTTTCGGTAAGAAGGACTCCAAAACTGGACTGCATACTCCAGGTGCGGTCGGACAAGGGAATTGTACAGACAAAGTACTATCTCCTTGTTCCGGTATCCAAACTGTCGCTTTATGTACCCTAACATCCTTTGGGCTTTCTTCTCAGCCTCAATACACTGCTTTGAGAACTTGAGGTCGCTGGTGATAGTTACACCCAAGTCTTTCTCAGTATCAGTGCTTACAAGCGCATTGCCCTTAAGGTTATACTCTGTTCGGGGGTTTCTGTGGCCTATATGCATAACTTTGCATTTGTTCACGTTAAATGGCATTTGCCACGTGTCAGACCACTCCCCGATCTTCCTAAGATCTTCTTGTAAGCGGGTAGTATTTCCTTCTTTCGCGACATTCATACCAAGCTTAGTATCATCGGCGAATTTGGAAATCTTGGCAACCATGTCACCATCCACGTCATTAACATAGATGATAAACAGTAGTGGTCCCAGAACAGAACCTTGGGGAACACCGCTAGTAACGGGCACCCACTCTGAAGCCTGTCCATTCACTACCACCCGCTGCCGTCTGTCACTTAGCCAGTTCTCTATCCAATTTGCCACATTTCCGTCTATGCCCAGTGCACGCACTTTCCGAAGGAGACGGCGGTGGGGTACCTTATCAAAGGCTTTCTGAAAGTCTAAGTAGACAACATTGACCGCTTTATCCCGATCATGCTCTCTGAAAACAAAATGGAAGAATTCCACCAGATTTGTGAGGCATGACCGGTGCTGCCGGAACCCATGCTGGGAACCCCTCAGTAGCAAATTTGATTCTAAGTGTGCTGTTATTTTGTCCACCATGATGCTCTCCATGAGTTTACAGACTATCGAGGTTAAACTGATGGGTCTGTAGTTTGACGGTTGGCTAGCAGCTCCCTTCTTGAAGATAGGAGTCACCTCTGCCTCACGCCAGTCTCTAGGAACGCATCCAGTCTGGATTACCCTGTTGAAGACCATGCACAGGTGCTGTGATACTTCACCATGCACTTCTTTCAACACTCTAGGTAAGAACCCATCCGGACCAGGGGACTTGTTTGCTTTTAATTTGATTATTTTTCTCTCGATTTCTTCTTGGGTGAAGACCATTGACTCCAACTTCTCACTGAAGGAGTCCAAAGGTTCGGGAATGGGACCACTCTCCTCAGAGAACATTGAAGAGAAGTACTCATTTAAGAGGTTAGCATTTTCTGCATCAGAGTGCATCAATGCTCCATCTTCATTCACCAAGGGACCGATCCTGCGTCGGATTGGTTTACGGCCATTCACATAACTGAAAAACTCCTTGGGGTTCTCTTTGCAGAGTCTAGCCACATGGACCTCCTCAGCACGCTTAGCAGCCCTTATTTTGGACTTCACGTTTCGATTCAGTCTTCTATGACCGTCAAAGTCCCCAGATGCCTTCGCTCGACGATACGCAGTTCTCCTCTCCCTTAGTAGGTTACAGATTTCCCGATTAAACCACTTAGGTTGAATGAACTTCTGACCTGTTCCCTTCAGAGGAATAAAGTGCGACTGAAGTTCCATGAAGGAAGACAAGAATGACCTCCACAGATCATCAGCACTCTCTCCCTCCTCTAGTTCCATTTCAGCAACGCTTTCACGAAGACCTGCAAAGTTCGCTCTCCCCATGTCTAATTTTCTATGCACCGGGGTCACGGACTCCATATTAGGGACCTTAACTGAAAATCTTATAAGCTTGTGGTCGCTTCCGCCTATTTCTTCGTTTACAGAGAGGTCTTGAATGATGTCATCCTCGGATGTGAGGACCAAGTCGAGTATGTTAGCACCTCTTGTTGGCTCCCTTACCCATTGAGTGAGGAATTCATCATTTACAAACTCCAAGAGTGGTGTGTTCTCGGCAGAGGGCTCTCTGGTTTCCCAGTCAACATGTGTGTTGAAGTCCCCCATAAGGATGCACACCCTGCCGTCCACTATTTCACCCAGCAACTGGTATAGGTCCCTGTCCATCTCATTGAGTTGTCCAGGGGGTCTATAAAGCAGCAGGGTTCTGTATTTTGCAGTGCCTATTTCTAGGTCAACTCCAAGGAGCTCGTGGTTCGATGTGATGTTGCAGGTCATCGATTTGATGGAGTTCTTTACATACAACAGCACACCACCACCCCCTCTGTCCTCTCTATCTTTGTGGAAGAGTTGGTAGCCTGGAATCACGAATTCCCCTTCAAGATCTCTGTCTGAGGTTCTCAACCATGACTCCGTTATGGCCACCATCTCGGGTTCCTCTGTCGCAACGAGGGCCCGCAGTTCCAAAAACTTGTTTCGGATAGACCTGGCGTTGAACAATAGAACCTTCAGGGAACCCCCAACTGCAGGGCTCCCTATACTCTTCCGTTTCCCGGTTTGGTCATTGTCTTGGTAGTACTGGGGATATCCTTCTTCAGGATCTCAGCGAATGTCTTCTCTGGGGTCACTCTAGCATAGCGACGAGGGCTCTCCTCCACGCTCGGTCGAGTGCTCCTGAGACATCGTCGGACAGCGTCTTCCATTAATTTGGAAAGCACTTCTTTCCCCTTTGGTGAGAGATGTGTGCCATCCCTCTGGTAGAGGTCGTCTCTACCAAAGAGTGAGGTGTAGGGGTCCACAAAGAACACCCCCTCGGCAGTACACAAATCAGCCAGGCGCTGATTTACTGCAATGTTCTTTGACAGAGCAGTCCCTAAAGGGCCTCTCCTTGGGAGCATGCCAACAACTACCCTTCTGCGGGTTTTTAACCCACAGTCATCTACTGCACCGAGCACATCCGAGAGGACTCCTTCGGTCATGCCTACTCTACCATTTCTCAGGTAGATGTCATTACCACTCACCATGAGTGCAATGACAGCAGATCTGGACGTTTGGATCCTCTCAGCTTCCTTTCGGAGGTCAGCATTGCCACAACCTGGCAAACAATTCACCTTCACAGAAGTGTGAAGGCGATCTGCCATTAGGGGTTGCAGCCCTCGTGCCTGGGAATCACCTACAATGTGTATATCCACAGGCCTCTCCTTGGTAGGAGCACGAGATGCCTTGTGAGGAACCCGAGAGTGTTTTGAATTCCTGCCGGGCTCGTCACTTCCTCCAGGTTGCTTCTTCTTCGTCTTCTTTTCCTTCTTCATTTTCTTTTCCTTCTTATTTGATTCCTCACTTTCCTCTAATCCCTCCTCAACTGTCTTCTTGGGTTTTTCTTCCTTCTCCATATTCCCCTCCTCTTTTCCATCACACTTTTCTGCAGTCTCTTTTCCCTCTTCATTGTTGTTGTTCTTCTTGTTCTTCTTCTTCTTGTTCTTCTTCTTCTTCTTGTTCTTCTTCTTCTTGTTCTTCTTCTTCTTGGTCTTTACCGCCGTGGTGGAGCTCTCCAGTGAAGAAGCTCCTTGGACTGCCTTGTCTCTCACATGGCAGTCACACCTCTGTGAGTCCATTCGGAGAACTTCCTCCTTTAGGGAGTTGTTCTCCTTCGTGAGCAGTGAGATGTGCTTCATCAACCTCTCCTCGAGTTTGCAAAAGTCGCAGACACTCGAGGAGTCTAGGTCGCTCGCACTCCTCCCGCTGAAGTCCTCACACCAGCGGTACACCTTGCATGTAGTACATGTAAATTTTCTTGCTGATGGACCAGTCATCTCGCTCTAATTCAATTTCAGACCAATAATACAAAAGAAAGGGTAATGTGATTTGGTCTCGCATAAGTCTCATCCGCCTACTTCCAGAAGGTTTTCGGTCGTTCGGCCAACAGAAACCTTATGAGCCAAGCACACCAACCCTAAGGTCTCCCCTGGGTCGGACGGCCCCAATCGTGCCGCAGCTCCCAACTGAGCAGCACAAGAGTCCTAAGTAAATGGGACTCTGATTTTTCGACAGGGGTGCTTCAGGTGTAACCGTCGTCCTACTAATCCCTACTAATCCTCCATCCGCGGCCAAACTTAAAGCAAATAGTAAAACTAAATGTCCACGACTTAATCCGAGATCTTTTACTGGCCTGGCAGCCAGCGAGGCACGAAAGCTCTCTCACCAAAGAGCAGTCGAGCCTTTAGGCACCTAAGAACGGTCACAGGGAGCTGGTCAGGCTTATTAATCTAAGAGAATACCTACGGGGGTCCTGAGGCATCTCCATTACTCGTACCCCACACGCCTGAGATCCCTTCAATCTCAGCCCTTTCGAAACCTGTGAGCGTTAAAAGGCGATGTTTTAGGAGGTTCTAAAGCCTCCCTTCTCACACGGCATAAGGTAGCTGGTGAGGTCCTTAACAATAATAACTTATATCGAAAGTGATGAAGATTTTTTTTTTTTTTTTTTGTTTTTTTTGTTAGGACAGTTGAAGAGCAGTTGTGAAACTTAATATTAACATGAAGATTTGACAACTCTTAGTCAGGATCCTAATAACACTACCTTTCTGGCACGGGTAACCCAACTGGACTAAATGTCCCCCAGCATAGCTAGCAAAATTCAAACAGATCACACAAGCTCTCTCACCGACGGCAAGGTGGTTGTCGAGAGAGAGAGAAACACATACTGTATACATGAGAGAGAGAGAGAGAGAGAGAGGGTGGGAATGTAGATGATATTTGTGAGAGAGAGAGAGAGAGAGAGAGAGAGAGAGAGAGGCAGTGGGGGAGAGTAATAATAATAATAATGTAATAATAATAATGAGTATAATAATAATGAACATAATAATGATAATGAATATAATAATAATAATTAATATAATAATAATAATAATAATGAATATAATAATACTAATAATGAATACAATAATACTAATAGTGAATATAATAATAATAATAATAATAATAATAATAATATACATACATTTAGACTGTTCCCTGATTGGACAAAGTTTTGACATTAGTGTGTGTGTATATACTAATAATATATTTACACACACACAGGTTGACAATGGTGTGTGTGTGTGTGTGTACAATATATACTAATAATATATTTACACACACACAGGTTGACAATGGTGTGTGTGTGTGTGTGTACAATATATACTAATAATATATTTACACACACACAGGTTGACAATGGTGTGTGTGTGTGTGTGTACAATATATACTAATAATATATTTACACACACACAGGTTGACAATGGTGTGTGTGTGTGTGTGTACAATATATACTAATAATATATTTACACACACAGGTTGACATTAGTGTGTGTGTGTATATACTAAATATATTTATGTGTGTATATTCTAATAATATATATATGTGTATGTATATACTAATAATAATATTTCTACACACACACATACAGGTTAACAATGGTGTGTGTAAGAGCGTTGGTGTGTGTACAGAACTTGGCCAGTGTGTTAGACATTGAAGACATGGGGGGTGTAGACAATGTGTATACAATATGGATGAACCTGGCTACACACACATTTAATGCAAACAATACAGGTATGTCTCTCTCTCTCTCTCTCTCTCTCTCTCTCTCTCTCTCTCTCTCTCTCTCTCTCTCTCTCTCTCTCTCTCTCTCTCTCTCTCTCCAAGTTGTTTATTTACATTGTCAAGTTGTTTACATGTGTAGTTTGTTTACATGTGTTTGTTTGTGTACTTATGTTTGTTTATGTTTCAGAGAGTGAGTTGTTAGAGGCAGCAACTGGTGCCATGAGAGGCATTATGGACACACTCAGTCAACATTATAAAACAACAACAACAACAATAACACCTAATATTACCATTACACAACATGACTTACAGGTGTGTACCTCTCTTTGTGTGTGTATGTGTGTGTGTGTGTGTGTGTGTGTCTCTGTGTGTGTGTGTGTATCTCTGTGTGTGTGTGTGTGTGTCTCTGTGTGTGTGTGTGTGTGTGTGTGTATCTGTGTGTGTGTGAGTGTGTGTGTGTATCTCTGTGTGTGTGTGTGTGTGTCTCTGTGTGTGTGTGTGTGTGTATAAATGTGTCCATACATAACATTATCTGGGTTGTAAGATGTTATGGTGTTATGGTGTTATGGTGTGCACTAAACACAGCACTGGTTGGTGTTGGTTCACACCACATAACAATGGGTTGATTCCACAGTGGTATTGGTTTGTTAGCTTCCAAAAGGTGAGTATCCACATTCACAAAATCTATCCAACAGTTCTATAATGATGATCACTGTATAGTTTACTCACCAAATTCATTAAATAATTCACCCAGAAGTCATTTACATGGCTAACATTCTTTCGTTTGTGTGCTTACCAACCAATACCAACCACTGTGGAATCCACCCTTAGTCTCTTTGTGAAGTATTAAGGGACCCTGTGTGTGATGTAGTCAGAAAATTGGAGGTAAATGAGCCCTTCAAATATTGCCACCAAACACACACACACTTATTTGGAAGGAGCGTGTTTGTTTCCTGACATGGCCAGGAGGAATCAGAAGCCTCCAGTTAGCAGACACAATCACAGGATCCTTAATGACATGTAATAACAACTATAAGTTTATTTTATTGTAGGTCTGATGGGTCATAATTAAATATATATAATTATTGTGTTGTGTTGAGTTGTGTTTGTACACTGTGTGTGTGTATGTGTTGTGTTGAGATGTGTGTGTGTGTGTTGTGTTGAGTTGTGTGTGTGTGTGTTGTGTTGAGATGTGTGTGTGTGTTGTGTTGAGATGTGTGTGTGTGTATGTGTTGAGATGTGTGTGTGTGTGTGTGTATGTGTTGTGTTGAGATGTGTGTGTGTGTGTTGTGTGTGTGTATGTGTTGTGTTGAGATGTGTGTGTGTGTGTTGTGTTGTATTGTGTTGAGATGTGTGTGTTGAGATGTGTGTGTGTGTGTTGTGTTGAGTTGTGTGTGTGTGTGTTGTGTTGAGATGTGTGTGTGTGTGTTGTATTGAGATGTGTTTGTACACTGTGTGTGTGTGTGTTGTGTTTGTACTGTGTGTGTGTGTGTGTTGTGTTTACATCTGGTCCATGTATGGAAAATATTAGGCAATATTTATACATTATTTAATTAAATTTATTAATCCATTATTTAATTATCTCTTTCTCTCTCTGTGTGTGTCTGTGTGTGTAGGTAATATTGGAGTCAGGACAATCGTGTGTGTTGTGTAGTGTGCGTGGTAACCTTGCACATATGGTTGGCACACTGGGATGTCTGGCAGCACACCATGACACACACCACGACAACACACATATACTCAACACTATTACTCAATTCTTATTTAAGGTAAGTATATTATAGTAGTAGTAGTAGTAGTAGTAGTAGTAATATTATTATTATTATTATTAGTGTATTATTATTATTATATTATTATTATTATTACTATTATTATTATTAGTGTATTATTATTATTATTACTATTATTATTATATTATTATTATTATTACTATTATTATTATATTATTATTATTATTACTATTATTATTATATTATTATTATTACTATTATTATTATTATTACTATTATTACTATTATTATTATTATTATTATTATTTCTATTACCAATACTAATATTACGACTGTATTATTAATGTATTATTATTAATATTATTATTATTATTATTATTATTATTATTATTATTATTATTACTATTACTATTATTATTATTATAATTACTAATTATTACCAATACTTTACCAACACTTCCCCAGGTTGGCAACAATGACCCCGAGCTGTGGGTGTCAGCCGAGGCCATTGACAGCATCATTGACATCTACTCCAACGACAACACTGACAACCTGGCCAACCAAACCAACCTTATTAACCAACTCAAAGTTATTAACACACACTTCCAGACTAAGGTGTGTGTGTGTGTGTGTGTGTACTAACCAAACCAACCTTATTAACCAACTCAAAGTTATTAACACACACTTCCAGACTAAGGTGTGTGTGTGTGTGTGTGTGTACTAACCAAACCAACCTTATTAACCAACTCAAAGTTATTAACACACACTTCCAGACTAAGGTGTGTGTGTGTGTGTGTGTGTACTAACCAAACCAACCTTATTAACCAACTCAAAGTTATTAACACACACTTCCAGACTAAGGTGTGTGTGTGTGTGTGTGTGTACTAACCAAACCAACCTTATTGACCAACTCAAAGTTATTAACACACACTTCCAGACTAAGGTGTGTGTGTGTGTGTGTGTGTGTACTAACCAAACCAACCTTATTGACCAACTCAAAGTTATTAACACACACTTCCAGACTAAGGTGTGTGTGTGTGTGTGTGTGTGTGTACTAACCAAACCAACCTTATTGACCAACTCAAAGTTATTAACACACACTTCCAGACTAAGGTGTGTGTGTGTGTGTGTGTGTGTGTACTCACAGTAACTCACAGTAGACTTCTGGGAGAGGTCTTTTTAGGGTTGTGGTTGCAGTTGTTGACTTTCATTTTCCATGTGCTGAATATTCTGTGTTGTTGTTATGATACACAATTCTATTACACTCTTATGGTTGTACTTTAGTTTGTGTGTGTTGCAATGTTTATCCAGCCTTGTTTCAAAGGTCACAACTAACTTTGCATTAACTACTTCCACCAGTAAGTTGTTCCATGTATTTACCATTGTGTTACCAACTGTATACTTCTATCTATCTATTTATAGCTCTGACGCCTCGTTCCCTCTGGGAACTCCCCCCAAGGGGGTGGCCACGGCAGAAGTGTCTCCAGTTCTCCCTGTTCCAACACTCCCTCCTTACTCCCTACTCTGTCCCTCATGTTACTCTCCTTTACATACTCTTCCACTCTGTTCCAACACTCCCTCCTTACTCCCTACTCTGCCCCTCATGTTACTCTCCTTTACATACTCTTCCACTCTGTTCCAACACTCCCTCCTTACTCCCTACTCTGTCCCTCATGTTACTCTCCTTTACATACTCTTCCACTCTGTTCCAACACTCCCTCCTTACTCCCTACTCTGCCCCTCATGTTACTCTCCTTTACATACTCTTCCACTCTGTTCCAACACTCCCTCCTTACTCCCTACTCTGCCCCTCATGTTACTCTCCTTTACATACTCTTCCACTCTGTTCCAACACTCCCTCCTTACTCCCTACTCTGCCCCTCATGTTACTCTCCTTTACATACTCTTCCACTCTGTTCTGCCATCTAACCGGTGGTCTGCCTCTCACACCAGGTGCCACAACTTCACTTCCATACACCTTCTTTATAAGTGTATACTTCCTCTTCTCTTCTCCAGCCTTGATGTACTCTTGTATAACTTGTTACTGTGTACTCTTGTCACTACATCTTCTCTCATTATAAATATCTCCTCACACACCACCACTTCATATTTCACACTCAACATCTTATAAGTTTGTATCATGTGCCATTTTATTGTCCTAATATGTCAGAGTTGATAAGTCTAGTTTCCTTATTAGTCTCTGCTCATAAGTCATCCCCTTCAGTAATGTAATCATCCTGGTAGCCCTTCTCTATACATTTTCTATAATATCTATATCCTTCCTCTTGTACAGGTACCATACCTCATTATCATATTACAAATGGGGCCCAACCATGGCAGTGTATAGAGTTTTAAATTTCACCTCATCTAGTGTTATAAAAAAAGATCTTATAATATACCCATAATACTATTGGCATTATTCACTTTCTGTGCAAAATGTTCATCAAAGTTTAACTGTGTGTGTGTCTATGGTCACTCCCAGATCTCATTTAGGTCATCCCTCATCCTGTACTTCAACTTATGTACATGCACATTAACAATTCTCATGTTGGAACACTTCTGAGTGTGGAATGTCAACAACCATTTACCAGACCAGTTTTCCATTCTCTCCACATCTTCCTGTAATGCCTCACAATCCTCTTGTTTCATTATTTCTTTGATTATTTTTGTGTCATCTGCATATAGGAACATGTTTGCTATTTTCTACTGCCTCCTCCAAGTCACTTAATATATTCAGTACAAAAAGCAATGGTCCCAACACTGATCCCTGAGCAACCACACTTAAAACATTCCTCAATTGTGACTTATCTCCCTGTACCAACACACACTGTTTCCTTACACTTATATGTGTGTGTGTGTTATTAAAATTAGGTGTGTGTGTGTTATTAAAATTAGGTGTGTGTGTGTGTGTGTGTTATTAAAATTAGTTGTGTGTGTGTGTGTTATTAAAATTAGTTGTGTGTGTGTGTGTTATTAAAATTAGGTGTGTGTGTGTGTGTGTGTTATTAAAATTAGGTGTGTGTGTGTGTGTTATTAAAATTAGTTGTGTGTGTGTGTGTTATTAAAATTAGGTGTGTGTGTGTGTGTTATTAAAATTAGTTGTGTGTGTGTGTGTTATTAAAATTAGGTGTGTGTGTTATTAAAATTAGGTGTGTGTGTGTTATTAAAATTAGGTGTGTGTGTGTGTGTGTGTGTTATTGAAATTAGGTGTGTGTGTGTGTGTGTTATTGAAATTAGGTGTGTGTGTTTGTGTGTTATCAAAATTAGGTGTGTGTGTGTGTTATTAAATTTAGGTGTGTGTGTGTGTTATAATTAGGTGTGTGTTATTAAATTTAGGTGTGTGTGTGTTTGTTATACATGTAATTAGGTTTGTGTGTGTTTAGGAGGAGTTAGATTCACACATTTTCCAAAATTGGATATAATTATTATTGTTGTTATTATTATTACAACTACTACTGATATACTTATTATACTTATTATTATTATTACAACTATTACTAATATATTTAATGTTGTTGATTCTATAATTTCAGGTGAAGCAGAATAAGAAGGTTTTGGGTGAACACACAGCTCTGGTACTCACTGTCAAGGATAATATTACTCACTTCATTAAATATAAAAGTAAACGACTCAAGAAATATCATAAGAAATAAATACAAAGTGAGAGAGAGAGAGAGAGAGAGAGAGAGAGAGAGAGAGAGAGAGGTGAATAATAGGAGGAGAGAGGGATAGGGAGAGAGAGTGAGAGAAAGAGAGAGAGAGGTGAATAATAAGGGGAGAGAGTGAGAGAGAGAGAGAGAATGAATGAGAGAGAGAGGTGAATAATAGGGAGAGAGAGAGAGAATGAATGAGAGAGAGAGGTGAATAATAAGGGGAGAGAGTGAGAGAGAGAGAGAGAATGAATGAGAGAGAGAGGTGAATAATAAGGGGAGAGAGAGAGAGAAAGAGAGAGAGAGGTGAATAATAAGGGGAGAGAGTGAGAGAAAGAGAGAGAGAGAGGTGAATAATAAGGGAGAGAGAGTGAGAGAATGAGAGAGAGAGGTGAATGAAAAGGGAGATAGCAATTACAGAGAGAGAGAGAGAGAGAGAGAGAGAATGTAGAATATGTCAGAGTGAATTCTAATTTTAGATTAATTATTATTATTTACTTGTTATTAATAATTTATAATGGCCATATACAGTATATATAATGAATGTTATACTGAAGAGAAATAATATTATTAAGTTATTGTAATGTGTGTGTGTGTGTGTATGTGTGATCATGTGTGTGTGTGTGTGTGTGTGTGTGTATTCATGTGTGTGTGTGTGTGTGTGTGTGTGTATTCATGTGTGTGTGTGTATATTCATGAGTGTGTGTGTGTGTATTCGTGTGTATGTGCGTGCATATTCATGTGTGTGTGTATGTGCGTGCATATTCATGTGTGTGTGTGTACAGTATATGTGTGCTCGTGTGTGTGCGTTTGCATATTCGTGTGTGTGTGTGTGTGTGTGTGTTTGTGTGTTTTTCTATTATGTTTTGTACTTGTTATGTACAAATTTAGGAATGTTATTTTTTATATAATTTACTGTTAAGATAATATTGTTATATATTCCTGGTAACATTAATTTAAACCTCAATTAATATTAACACAAAAACAAACACTAATATTTCTCTCTCTCTCTATCTCACATTGTATCTCTCTCTCTCTCTCTCTCTCTCTCTCTCTCTCTCTCTCTCTCTCTCTCTCTCTCTCTCTCTCTCTCTCTCTCTCTCTCTCTCTCCAATTTGTTTCTAATAATAAATAAAAATAAAAATAATGGTTTTTCAATTTCCTTAATAAAATATACAAAAAATCATTAATTTTCCCATGAAATAATTGGGTTGACTATGTACATCAAATTTCAGTTTTTTTGTTTATTTATCTTTAGTACAAGCCCCAACTAACACTCTGGGGACGATGCTTGTATATATGTGTGTGTGTGTGTGTGTGTGTGCTGTTGATGAAAAGGTGTTGGTGTTGGTGTGTGTGTGTGTGTATGTGTTCTGTTGTTGGTGTGTGTGTGTGTGTATGTGTTGTGTTGTTGGTGTGTGTGTGTGTGTATGTGTTCTGCTGTTGGTGTGTGTGTGTGTGTATGTGTTCTGTTGTTGGTGTGTGTGTGTGTGTATGTGTTGTGTTGTTGGTGTGTGTGTGTGTATGTGTTGTGTTGTTGGTGTGTGTGTATGTGTTGTGTTGATGAAAAGGTGGTGTTGGTGTGTGTGTGTGTGTGTGTGCTGTTGATGAAAAGGTATTGTTGGTGTGTGTGTGTGTGTGTGTGCTGTTGATGAAAAGGTGTTGGTGTGTGTGCTGTTGTTGAAAAGGTGTTGGTGTGTGTGTGTGTGTGTTGTGTTGATGAAAAGGTGTTGTTGGTGTGTGTGTGTGTGTGTGTGCTGTTGTTGAAAAGGTGGTGTTGGTGTTGGTGTGTGTGATTTTAATTATTTTATCTTTTTTTCTTTATCCTAGAATGGTGGTGTTCCTTTTCAGCTTAAATTTACTGTGAACATAATCAGACTGTATAGCCTTCATTAATTACTGTAACAAACCATTCATTTATACTTTATTAATACACTTACATTTATTACTATTATATTATTGTCTACATCACTGAGTATATAAATTATTGTAATGAGTAGCCATTTCCATCTCTCTCTCTCTCTCACAACTTAAATTTTTATAGCCATTTTCATATAGACATCAGTAATAAAAGTTTTCTACAACACTGAGTAGTGTTATATATTTTTTAGTGAGTAGCCACCACGTACCATCTCTCTTAACATGAATTTTTATATTGTACCGTGTGTATGTTGTTACAACCTGGGGATGCATCAAACTCACAATGAATTACACTGGGTTTATTAGGTATGTCTATACAGGTGTGTTGTTGTATTTGGTACACTCTCTCTCTAGACTCCAGGGAGCCTGGGTTAAGGTAAGTATGGATAGGAGCACTTGAGTTAGGCTGGGCTGTAGTAGTTGGGTGGCTGCAGGTATGTGCACTGCAGGAGGCAGGTAGTTGTGACGGACTGGCAGCGGTGTCGGTAGCGACGGCCAGGTGAGCAGCAAGCAGGTAGCAGGTTGTAGGGAGCAGCAGCAGGCAGGTAGCAGTGAACAGCTAATGGGCTGTAGAGAACAGCAGGCTGGAACTGGAGAGTAGTGGGCAGGAAGCAATGTGTCCAGGTGAGCTGCTACCAGTGAGTGACCCTTGGAGCGTTGTTCTGGCTCCTTTTATACCATCCGGCCGTTGTGTGAGGCTGAGTGTACAGGTGTGGCTGACAGACAGGTGGGATGTTCATGGTGTATGTGCCATTGACTGCTCACTATCCACTACAATAGTCATTATATTATACACATCATCAGTAATATAATATTCTATACTAGTAATATAATTTTCTATACTAATTGACTCACCTTATGTTAATCAATTAAGCAGAAAAACATTTGATTGATTGACTGATATCATATAGACGCTGCAACAGGGAGGTCATATGACGCCCGAGGAAGAAGGTGATTGAGAGGATGGACAGTCAAGCACAAAAGGTAACATGAAAAAAATGGGACAGTTGGAGAAGTGAAACCCCATTCTAGTGGCCATTAACGAAACTATTTAATTAAATTTAAAACATTGAGGTCAATTTCCCGTTTCATGGGATAGTTCACAGGAATTAACACACAGTAACTCTCCAAATAATAATTTAAAAAAAAAATGACCCCGTTGTAAAAGTTAATGAACACCGTGACCAATTATTAACAATAGCCCTACTGAACACACTGGGGAAGATTTTCAGTGCAGTGTTGAATGAAAGATTGTGCAGATGGATTGAGAGATTCAGTGTGCTGGGTGAAGAGCAAAATGGTTTCCGTAAAGATAGGAGAGCAGAAGATAATATGTTTGTGGTGAATGAACTGATTGAAAGAAAGAAAAAGGATGGATGTAAGCTATACCTATGTTTCTTAGATATAGAGAAAGCTTATGACAGGGTTGATAGGAAGATGCTATGTAGAGTCTTAGAAAAGATAGGTGTGAGTGATAAATTAGTAAATATTGTGAGAAGTATGTATGAGAACACAAGAGCAATGTACAGGCTGGGAGATCTAGAAACAGAATGGGTAAGAAGTGAGAGAGGAGTTAGGCAAGGATGTATACTTTCTCCAACCCTATTTAGCTTATACACAGAAGAACTAGCCATGAGAACAAGAGGAATGAATGCAGGAGTAAGGGTTGGAGATGACAAGATATGTATGTTACTGTATGCAGATGATGTGATAGTTATGAGTGAAACAGCAGAGGAACTTCAAAGGATTTTGGATGTTGTAGGTGGGTATGGGAGAGATTTTGGTGTGAAATTTAGTAATGAGAAAAGCCAAGTAATGATTGTGAATAGAACAGATGATGAGAGAGAACACACATGGAGAGTGGGAGTGAATGTTCTGAAACAGACTGATGAATATAAGTACTTAGGGGTATGGCTGAGTCCAAGTGGAAGTGAAAAGACCAAGAATGAAAAGATTAGCATGACGAACCAATGGGTTGGACGACTGGCAAGTGCAGCGAGGCTGAGAGCAAGCAAGTATGATGTGGTGAGAGAAGTATGGAAGAGTGTGGCTGTCCCGAGTATTATGTATGGCATGGAAGTTATTGCATGGAAGGAGAGTGAGATAGACAAGTTAGAGGTGGGACAGAACAGAGTAGTGAGAATGGCACTGAATGCACCAAGGTATGCAGCGATAGCAGCTTTGAGAGGTGATATGGGATGGAGTACATTCAGAGAAAGACTGGTGAAAGCAACCCTTAGATACAAAGTAAGACTGGAACGAATGGAGGATACAAGACTGGCAAGAAAGGTTTATATGTGGAACATTAGAAATGGCAAATGGGGAAAGAAGTGTGAGAGAATGGTATATATGAATGGTATGGTAGTTCGAGGAATTATGCATGAGTGGAAAATAATGAGCAGGAATAGAGAGGGGCTAGACTGGGATGCAAGAAAGTGGAAAAGTGAGATTGACAAAGAAGTGAAATGCCTGGGGTTAAGAAAGTGGAAAAATGATATGGAACAAAAGGAAACTCTTGTATGGTATAAGGAGAAAGAATGCCCAGAGTATGTGAAGTGGTATGAGGGAAGTCTGGGTGGTGATCTACTCTTTCGAGCCAGAGCACAATGTATGGAGGTGAATGCAAGAAGTTATAGATGGTCTGAATCCCGAAGCAAGGTATGCCAGATGTGTGACACAGGAGAGGATGAAACGGTAGAACATTTGATGCTGGGATGTGAGAAGTATGAGAGAGACAGAACAGAGATGATGCAGATCATCCTGACTGAAATGGAATATGATGGAATGGAACTAACAGGGAGAGAATGGATGATATTACTGTTAGGTCTGTGTGAGCAGACCACAGATGAAATGATTGGTGCTGTGAAAGAATTCTTGGAGAAAATGTGGTATGCAAGATGTAGAAAGTGAACAGATATGCGTGGTATTGTTTTTTTTTTCCGATTTCTATTTACAGGAGCTGCCGATACAAAGGCCAACCCTGGAATAAACACCCGGGGTACCTGTAACAGCAAGAGCAAGAGCAAGTACCTCTCCAAATAATAATAATAAAAAATAAAATAAATAAATGACCCCGTTCTAAAATTGAATGAATACCGTGACCAATAGGCGAGCCCACACTTTAATACGAGTTGCCAAACGGCATTTTGATGGCGATTTCTAGGCTGGAAAAAATGTCCTATGTCGGGCAAAGTTGTATTGGGCTTCCTATTGTGGAACGACTTATTATAACTTATTCAATATTTTTTACATATTTTTAACTTATCTTGGACTTATTTTCATACGAATACAGCCATGAATAAAAATATATATCCTATTATTTCAGAAGAGGCTTTTTAGTTCGATTATACGCAAAGATAACAAAATTAGAATGATATACAAACTTATACAGGCCTTTTATAATTTTATTTTACATTTTACGTCGTCAATGATAGTAACAGTACTAAATCACAATAAGATGTTGATAATATATTGGTGTCTCCGTACGATACGTTCTCCGCTGCTGCAGCAACACGTAAACAAACCAACCCAGCACCCAGTGCTTCCATTTTAGGGTAAAATACCCTAAACTAGGGTAATTAGATCCTCTTTAGGGTAGTGTTTAGGGTAAGGCTTAATTTGGGGTAATTTTAGGGTAATTCATAGGCAAAACATATTTTATATGTCAAAATCTATCGAAAATTAAGAATAGTACACAAAGCTGTTGTAGACATGAAAAGAAAGTTGAAAGTTAATTAATACTGAGGCTACATATTTACGTTGCTTTACAATTTTGCTGAACCCATCAAATTATCCATAATACAATGTATTGGGACATAACACAGATACCCTAAGTTTATTTTCTTTCACTGATAAACATGATGATCTTTACAAATAGAATTTATTTTAGTTTTTTCTTATATATGATCCTAAATGACTGTGTAATAATGCATTACATTATTCAAAGTTACGATGTTGCCGATTTTTTAGGGTAATACATAGTAATTTAGGGTAAAACTGGCTCGATTCTAGGGTAATATTTTCGGAGCTCATGGAGGCCCTGCCAGCGCAAGGTATGTATATTTCTAATGCTAATAAATGTGAAAATATGGCATTTCAACATTTTCCGCTTCATGGTATGGGTCATGCTAAATACAATTGTTAATATTTGTAGGCTGTTATACTCATGCAGTTCATGAAAGCCGCTTAATGCACACATTTCGACTTTTATTATTTACTAATTTATATGAAAAATATAGTATATTGAGCATATATTATGCGAAAACACAAAAGTATGTATTTTTTTATACATTTAAGTAAAAGGTCGTGAACTAGAACGCTAATTTTCTAGTGTAAAATAAGGTATGAAATTTAACTAAGTTACCCATGTCCAGCACTTAAAAGGTCGCAAATAAAAAATAGATCACCATTTGGCAACATCACTCAAAGTGTGGGCTCGCCTATTAACACACAGAACCTCTCCAAATAATAATAATATAAAAAATAAAA
>JAWQEG010000250.1:497500-517500 GCA_033782935.1 Petrolisthes cinctipes | reverse complement strand
ACACACACACACACACACACACACACACACACACACACACACACACACACACACACACACACACACACACACACACACACACACACACACACACACACACACACACACACACACACACACACACACACACACACACACACACACACACACACACACACACACACACACACACACACACACACACACACACACACACACACACACACACACACACACACACACACACACACACACACACACACACACACACACACACACACACACACACACACACACACACACACACACACACACACACACACACACACACACACACACACACACACACACACACACACACACACACACACACACACACACACACACACACACACACACACACACACACACACACACACACACACACACACACACACACACACACACACACACACACACACACACACACACACACACACACACACACACACACACACACACACACACACACACACACACACACACACACACACACACACACACACACACACACACACACACACACACACACACACACACACACACACACACACACACACACACACACACACACACACACACACACACACACACACACACACACACACACACACACACACACACACACACACACACACACACACACACACACACACACACACACACACACACACACACACACACACACACACACACACACACACACACACACACACACACACACACACACACACACACACACACACACACACACACACACACACACACACACACACACACACACACACACACACACACACACACACACACACACACACACACACACACACACACACACACACACACACACACACACACACACACACACACACACACACACACACACACACACACACACACACACACACACACACACACACACACACACACACACACACACACACACACACACACACACACACACACACACACACACACACACACACACACACACACACACACACACACACACACACACACACACACACACACACACACACACACACACACACACACACACACACACACACACACACACACACACACACACACACACACACACACACACACACACACACACACACACACACACACACACACACACACACACACACACACACACACACACACACACACACACACACACACACACACACACACACACACACACACACACACACACACACACACACACACACACACACACACACACACACACACACACACACACACACACACACACACACACACACACACACACACACACACACACACACACACACACACACACACACACACACACACACACACACACACACACACACACACACACACACACACACACACACACACACACACACACACACACACACACACACACACACACACACACACACACACACACACACACACACACACACACACACACACACACGTGTGTCAGCACTCGTCGAGTGAGGTCGTGTCTCGGCGCTCTGTAGCAGCCAGGGTCAGTCTGTTGACCTACCACCATCATACTTTCTTCAAGACCTTAAGGCAGTGATTTTATCAACATGTGTGTTCCAGTGCAGAGACAGATTCCTGTGCAGAGATACCGTCTCACTGACTTATACCAGCTAAAGTCGAGTGCCCACTCTCCTCCACCCCATACCATTATTCGGATGAAAGAACTGGGTATCTTCCACTACCGCGGCGGCAGGGGAGGTCGCCGTATTCCCAGGAAAATAACTACCATAATGACGGAACGCTTACAAGGAAAGAAGAAAACACCAGTACAAGATAGAAAATGTAATAACTTTGAAGTACCCCGACTATGGCACAACTTACCATCCCTACTGATGTCCAACGTCACTTCCTTATGTAACAAGGTGGAAGAGGTTAGTGTTACAGTGAAAACAGTGGATGCAGGCATCGTGGCTATCACGGAGGCGTGGCAAATTGTTCCCGAGATTTGTGCCATTGAAAATTACGAACTGTTTCACCATCTTAGAAAAGAAAGGAGAGGCGGTGGTGTGGTGGTGTACTGCCGTAGTGACCTTCTACCCTCACACCTTAATGTTAATGTGCCAGAGGGATTAGAAGTTCTGTGGGTACGGGTCACCCCTACATCTCACCCGCGTCAACTCTCTTCCCTCATTGTTTGTGTAGTTTATCACCCTCCACGCTCCCCCACCGCTGATATGCTGGTCACCCACATCATAGACACCGCCGACTCCCTCAGATCCAGATTTCCATGTTCTAAACTAGTGATTTGTGGTGACTTTAACGAACTGGATGTCAGTCACATTATGCAACACCTCAACCTAGCCCAGTTGGTAGACTTCCCTACGAATGGAAACTCCACCCTAGACCTCATCATGACTGACATAGGTACCCACTACCTCCCTCCCCAACCACTACCTCCCATGGGGCGGAGTACACACCTATCTGTACTGTGGGCCCCAGCACCTACCACCTCACGGCCTCCAGCTGTCACTACTACATATAGACCCACTCCTGACTCTGCGATGCGACGTTTTGGACAATGGGTGACTCATCACCCTTGGACTGAGGTGCTGACAGTGGAAGATGTACAGTTAAAGTGGAACAATTATCAGGATACCATCACCACAGCCTACCATCACTTCTTCCCTGTTAAAACAATGAAAATTCACCCTGATGATGTGCCCTGGATCACGCCCAGGATAAAGAGATTGATCGAGCAGCGAAATAAAGCATATTACACTAACGAGCCCAGGTATAAAACATTAAGAAATCAGATTATCATGGAAATAAAAGCAGCCAAGAAGACCTTCTATCCCAGGAAAGTGCACAGCCTTAAAGAAGTCAACATAGGACAATGGTACAGGACAGTAAAAGATATTTGTGGTCTAAACAGCAATCCCTCTTCTTTTCCCTTTGTTTCTCACTTATCAGGTGATGAAGCAGCTGAGACCATTAACACTCACTTTGCCAATATTTGTCAAACCCTCCCCAGTCTTGACCTCACTACCCTGCCTGCCTATCTGCCTTCTCCCTCACCCCCTCCCAGTGTTCAAACTTTTGAAATTGCCAACAAACTCCTTAAATTTAAATCTAAAAGATCCACCACCCCAGTCGACCTCCCAATAAAAATCTACAAGGAGTTTGCAATTGAACTTGCCACACCCCTCTGCTCTATTGTCAATGCCTCCCTAACTCAGTGTAAATGTCCCACTCAATGGAAAACAGCATACGTCACCCCCATCCCCAAGATCCCCACCCCACAGTCCCCCAGTGACCTCAGGCCTATTGCCATTACCCCCATACCCAGCTTAATTTGTGAAGATTTTGTTTTTAATATGGCGTATGATAACATCAAAAATGTAATTGACCCAAGGCAGTTTGGCAACATGAGGAAATCTTCCACCTCCCATTGTTTAGTTAGCTTTTTGGATTTCTTGCACAGTGGCTTAGACAAACGCAAGACATCACTGGCTGTTGCCTTTGTTGATTTCAGGAAAGCTTTTGACCTTGTTGATCACTTCACAGTTATCAACAAAGCCATAGCACTTGGATTACCCCTCTACCTGGTATCATGGCTGTGTGATTTCCTGGCTGGACGTCAACAGGTAGTGAGGTACAGGGGTGCTGTCTCAGGGCCACAACCCCTCAGTTGTGGTGTTCCCCAGGGGACTAAGATGGGACCTCTTTGCTTTTTAATCCTGATCAACGACGCCCTAACCGATACCCCTGCCAGGTGGAAGTATGTGGATGACAGCACAGTGGGGATAACAGTGGATAACACCTCACCGGACTACACACCACTGCAAGGTATCCTGGACTTGCTGCAGGCATGGACTACGGTCAATAAGGTCACCATCAACCATGATAAGACCGTAGTTATGCATTTCAACACCGCCACCACCCAAGTACAACCACCATCATTGACTGTGGGTGACCATCCTCTCCAGTTAGTTCAGTCCACCAAACTCCTGGGTATCACCATCGACCACAAACTCAACTGGAAGGAACATGTAAATAACACGGTCAAGTCAGCCTCGTACCGTCTCTACATGTTAAGACGACTGAGGTCACTTGGGACACCCATGTTGGAGCTCAGTACCATCTATAGCTCCTTCATACTACCCAAGCTTACCTATGCGTCACCAGCCTGGTCATTCTCTATTAACACCACCCAGAAACATCAACTGGAGAGAGTGCAGAAAAGGGCGTGTAAAATAATACAGGGTGGTGAGTACACAGGGTACAAAAATGCTCTCTCCACCCTCAACATGTTATCCCTCAGTCAGCTCCACCATCAGACACTCCTATCATTCGGCCAGGGACTACTACAACATCCACGTCACCGACACTTCCTTCCACCTACAATACCTCGTCCACCTCGTGCACTCCGTCACACTAACAAACTACAGCCTATAAGAGCCCGCACTGATAGATATAAGAACAGTGCCATCCCCTCCATCGTACACCTACTCAACAACACCTAGCATCAATATACTGCCTTATATCCTTGTATATATTTTATGTTTATTTCTATTCCTCTTATTTATATATTTACATCCATTCATAACTGTATATTTTCAGCTCCAGGCTGCCACTCTCATTAATAAAACCGTTTATTATTTTATTTATTTTTTATTACACACACACACACACACACACACACACACACACACACACACACACACACACACACACACACACACACACACACACACACACACACACACACACACACACACACACACACACACACACACACACACACACACACACACACACACACACACACACACACACACACACACACACACACACACACACCTGTATTTAATAACAACATTTATCATTACAGGGCTGTGTGTTATTGGGTAAGGCAGTAACACACACACACACACACACATGTATTTAATAACAACATTTATCATTACAGGGCTGTGTGTTATTGGGTAAGGCAGTAACACACACACACACACACACATGTATTTAATAACAACATTTATCATTACAGGGCTGTGTGTTATTGGGTAAGGCAGTAACACACACACACCTGTATTTAATAACACCATTTATCATTACAGGGCTGTGTGTTATTGGGTAAGGCAGTAACACACACACACCTATATTTAATAACAACATTTATCATTACAGGGCTGTGTGTTATTGGGTAAGGTAGTAAGGGATCCAGGTGTGTCATTACTGGAGAAACAATGGCAGAGAGAATTTTACCAGAAGGAGAAGGGTAAAATATATGACAAGAAACCCTTCAGATTAACACTACAACCTGGCAAACAATATCTGTGGTGTGCTTGTGGTCATAGTAAAACACAGGTAAGGAAGGAAAGGCAAGGAAGTGAGAGAGAAAGGGAGGATGGGAAGGAAGGAAGGAAGGAAGGAGGGTGGATGGGAAGAAGGATGGAAGGATGGGTTGGAAGGAAGGAGAGAAGAGAGAGAGAGGTTGGGTGGATGAATGGAAGGAAGGAAGGAGGGAAGGGAGAGAGAGAGGGAAGGTGGATGAATGGAAGGAAGGGAGAGAGAGGATGGAAGGATGGGAAGAAAGAGAGAGATGGTGGTAGGGATGGAGGGAGAGAGAGAGAGAGAGAGTGGGAAGGAAGGGAAGGAGAGAGAAGGAAGGTGGATGAATGGAAGGAAGGAAGGGAAGGAGAGAGAGTGGGTGGGAAGGAGGGAAAAGAAGAGAGAGAGAGGGTGGGTGGGAGAGAGAGAGGAATGGAAGTGTGGGAGGGAAGGAGAGAGAGAGAGGAATGGCAGATGGGAAGGAAGATGAATTGATGGGTGGATGGGAGGGAAGGAAGGAGAGAGAAGGAAGGTGGATGAATGGAAGGAAGGAAGGAGGGAAAGGAAGAGAGAGAAGGTATGAAGAAGGGCAGTTTGTTTATGGAATAAAATAATAATGATAATGATAATAATAATAATAATAATAATAATATTAATAATAATGATGATAATAATAATAATACAGTAATAATAATAATAATAATAATAATAATAATAATAATAATAATAATAATAATGATGATAATAATAATAAAAATAATGATAATAATAATGATGATAATAATAATAAAAATAATAATAATAATAATAATAATAATAATGATAATAATTGTAATAAAATAATAATGATAATAATAAAATAATAAGTCTTCCTTTTGTATGTGTGTGTGTGTATATGTGTGTGTGTGTATATAAAGATTTTTCTCTTTGTTGCAGACTGTGTGTGTGTACATGTATGTGTGTATGTATGTATAGCCTATACAGTATAATATTTTCTTCACTTCCTTCTATGTATGTATGTATGTATGTATGTATGTATGTATTAATAATGTTTTTTCTCTTCCTTCTGTGTGTGTGTATGTGTGTGTGTACTATATGTGTGTATAATATTTTCTTCTCTTCCTTTTGTATGTATGTGTATGTGTGTGTATAATAATGTTTTTGGTCTGTGTTGCAGCCTCTGTGTATGTATGTATGTATGTATGTATGTATGTATGTATGTACTGTATATGTACAGTCAAAGACAAAAGTTGTGCCAACCATTTTGGTTCAGACATCTTTTAAAGAGCTTACTAACTTTTCAGTGTTGTCTGCCATATAATTATCATGTAAACAGTTGGTAACACTGACCATTGGGGCTGACAATATGTTCTGTGTTATAATGGTTGGAATCACACACACACACACACACACACACACACACACACACACACACACACACATGTATTTAATAACAATATTTATCATTACAGAGGTGTGTGTTATTGGGTAAGGCAGTAACACACACACACACACACACCTGTATTTAATAACAATATTTATCATTACAGAGGTGTGTGTTATTGGGTAAGGTAGTAACACACAGGTTTAAGGTTGTCTGTAATAGATTCACTCTCTGTTCAAACCGTTCTTTGATATTTTAATTCATTTTAATTTAATGTGAAATAATTAACCACACATTAATACACATGTGTGAACAGAATTACATGTATAATTATCACATAGGCCAAGTTACAGTCAAAATGTGTGTATGTGTGTATAGAGGTGTGTGTGTATGTATATATATGTTTATTTAATGGCTGTCTATACATCTTCCATTCTCTGTGTGTGTGTGTGTGTGTAAATATTTAAACGTGTATGTATGTATATATATGTATATTTATTTAATGGGTATATGTATATGTTCCTGTGTGTGTGTGTATGTATATATATGTATATTTATTTAATGGGTATATGTATATGTTCCTGTGTGTGTGTGTATGTATATGTTGCGGTTATTTTGCGAAATCGGTGATTTTGCAAAATTCCCGGTCATTTTGCAAATATACCAAAATCGTGGTATGTTTGCAAAATCACCTTAATCGTGTGGTTACTTTGCAAAAAAACACACAAAAAGGTTATTTTGCAAAAATGTCAGGTTACTTTGCAAAAAAACATGATAACCGGGTGTTTTGCAAAATCCCCCATAATTTAGTATGTCACTTTGCAAAATAACAAAATATATAACCACAGCAACTGGCTGGTGTAACTGGTGAGACAGTTAGTTCTCAGTCGGGCATTAGTGAAGTATGTAGTTTAGTGTGTGTGTGTGTGTGTGTGTGTGTGTGTGTGTGTTGTAACTGGTGAGGCAGTTCTCTGTCGGGCATCAGTAAAGGTTCTTTCATTTTGGATGATAAAGTGTAGACGTTGACCATTTTTATTTTATTTCAATAAATAAATATTGTTTTATATCAAGTATTCAAGTACTTTACCAAAATAGTTGACATTACTATAGAAGAATAAACAAATTTTAATACAAAGATAAAGAAGCAATTTAGAATTATTAAAGTTTACTTGTTTTTACATGAAGAACCACATTTGCATCGGCTGTTGCAGACATTCTGATTTTTAAAACACTTACATCTGTTGTTATTACAAGACATAGAGCAGGTACACTTTATAAATCCTTGTCCATGGCCCACAGAATCTGCATTTGCTACTTCACGTAAGCTTATCTCTTTTTCCTGGGGCACATCATCAATTGACAGGAACTGCTGCTCACAAGGAGTGAACTGATTTCTCGAGTAAAGTTGTTTCAAAATCCCGTGCCTCGTTCCAAGTTTGCATGTCCCACTGTCATCCACTTGAAGTACAACAGCCTTCGCATTAGGGAATTCTGCGCGCCCACGATCAACAAGAGGGATCGGAACCATTACACTGTCACCGACCTCCGCTTTCTTGAAACGCATAGTTGACACCAGCTGCATTTTCTCTGCTTGACTCTGTTGCTTTCTTCTAGCTCCTTCTCGTTCAGCTTGAATCCCCAGCTTTCGTTCACAGAGATGGCAGATATCATCATCCATAGAGCAAGGACCTCCACAGTCCTTGCACATGGAAGTTGTGCTGTCCTGAATGTTATCAGCTGCTAATGCTTCAGCGAGCTGCTCCTCCGTCTCTAATCCATCCACTACGTCCTCCGGTAAATTCGTTGCAGTAACGCCAAGATGAGATTTCTGGCCAAACATTGCTTCATAGGGTGTTCTCCCAATTCCTCTGTGAAACTTTGTGTTCTTCTGCCATTGCACGAAGCGCAGTCCCTCAGACCATTTTGTTGTGTTATAATCTTTTTGCCAGCAGGCAAGTATTGCTTCAACGTCTTTGTTAGCCCTTTCTACAGAACCTTGAGATTGAGAATGACGTGGTTTGCCATGGACTAACTTGCACCCGGGCCACAGGACGAGGACTTCCGTAATCAACTGTTGAAAAAATACGAGCAGCATTAAGTAAAGTGAAAGTTCTTAAAATAGAATGTTAATGTATTTGATGGGTTTTGAGCTAATCTGACACTCTTTAACAAAGGCGGAGGTAATAACGATACTAAATTTTTTCTTCTTAGTTTCCCCAGCCCCACAACCCATCACAGCTGAACATACCTTATTGCAAAACTCTCGACCATTGTCAGATTGTAGGATATGAGGAGCACCTTTGTCGCAGAATATGTCTACCAGGTGGTAGGCGACCTCCTAAGCAGTTTTCGTCTTCAGAGGTCGGAGGCACACAAACTTAGTTAGGTGATCTTGGTAGTTCAAAATGAACCGATACTCCCCGTCTTGCTGACTCTGCATGTCAATTAAGTCAACCTGTAATATATAATATCCACTAATATTTGTTGGTTTACTGAACAGACTAGATAAAGTTCATTCAGGGCACAAAGAGAAAGAGAGAATATCCTACTTCATAAAGAGAGCTTCATTTTCCATACCTGGCACCTTGAATTCATGCTGTTCGAGAGAATTGGCTTGACAACCACAGACTTCCGGACACTGGACTTTTTCAGTTGACATTCTTCACAGAACTGCAGGAAGACTTTTATTTGATCTATAGTTATGTTTGCAAATTTTTCACTCAGTGCTTTGGAAAGAATATTCCTCCCTCCATGTCCGTTTGCAAGATGGGCAGCTTTAATGGCATCAAACAGATCTTCAGAACATACGTATCTAAGAACAGTTCCTTTTTTAACCAGTTTTTGCACTGTTGTCCCTTCAACGGATATTTCCATGATATCGTATTTTCTTAGAAGCCAATAATCCTTTTGAGTCTTCTTTACCTCAGGTTTTTCAAGTTCTTTCATTTGGTTAACAATTTCCTCGTATTCACATTTTTTCATTAAACCCGATGCATTATAGGACTTCTTTTCCTGTGCTTCAGACAGCACTGAGTCAAACTTCACCTTCACTCCATCCATCGCTGGATAATAAGTAGAGTTCCAGACCACAGGAACACCACTCCTAGCGACGAGAAGGAGAGAGGAACACTGCTTAACTGGGGCAGCCGCAGAAACCTCAATACCTCAATACGAGACACGAGATACTGAAACAGTTTTACAAAAGAAATCAGTTCACTCCTTGTAAGCAGAAGCGTGAACCAGCGAATGAAAGAACCTTCACTAATGCCCGACTGAGAACTAACTGCCAGTTGCTGTGGTTATATATTTTGTTATTTTGCAAAGTGACATACTAAATTATGGGGGATTTTGCAAAACACCCGGTTATCATGTTTTTTTGCAAAGTAACCTGACATTTTTGCAAAATAACCTTTTTGTGTGTTTTTTTGCAAAGTAACCACACGATTAAGGTGATTTTGCAAACATACCACGATTTTGGTATATTTGCAAAATGACCGGGAATTTTGCAAAATCACCGATTTCGCAAAATAACCGCAACATATATATATGTATATTTATTTAATGGGTATATGTATATGTTCCTGTCTGTGTGTGTATGTATATATATGTATATTTATTTAATGGGTATATGTATATGTTCCTGTCTGTGTGTGTATGTATATATATGTATATTTATTTAATGGGTATATGTATATGTTCCTGTCTGTGTGTGTATGTATATATATGTATATTTATTTAATGGGTATATGTATATGTTCTTGTCTGTGTGTGTATGTATATATATGTATATTTATTTAATGGGTATATGTATATGTTCTTGTGTTGTTATCAGACTGTTACAGTATTCATTGTGTCCCGACCTTTGGATTATTTTGTGTTGATATCATGGTTGAAATTGAGCGGTGTTCTGCGTTCCAGTTGGTGAGAAGGGTGACAGTTGACTTGGTGGGTGCTATTTTAAGTGTGTTTGTGGTGAACCAGGCATTGAGTGTGTTGAGGTAGGGTTGGAGGATGTGAGTGGCTGTGTCTGTGTTTGTGTGTGTACATGTGAGTGTTATGTTGTCTGTGTAGGAGGCTATGTGTATTGTTATAAAGAAGTATAACTGTAACAAAGCATTCATTATATTATGTCAATCATCATCAATATAACTGGTGCTTCAATATGTATCTGTGTTATTAAATGTATAATATATATTCTAAATACAATATTTATTAGTTTGATGAATTTAGTTACTGCAGTGATGAACCAAACTAGGCTATATTGTCAGTTGTTCAATACATGTGATGAATACTGGCAAGTTCAGATGTCATACCTATAGCACTAGCAATTTATTATTAAATCATAGGGTAGACACGGGAAAAATAATTCCAACCAAGGTAACCCATTATTGTTATACAGTAAGTACAGTATTACCATTTGCACACATAGTACCGGCTATATTGTTACTTTCACACATCACCCTGTATATTCATTTTCTTATGGCCACCTCCACAAAAAAAATAAATAAAAAAATAGTAATGCAAGCATCATTAGAGAGCACACGAAAATATTGAGCCAAAACATTATAAGCCAACACTAATACTTAGTGTATCCCCTGTCTGCTATGATGACATCTCAAAGGCTGTGTGGCATTGACTGGACTTATTCTGGAGGAGGTTTGGCAGCTTCAGCTGTAATCAAAGCTTCAACCCACAACTCTCTTACATACTGTAACCAAATAATTCCTTACAAGTCCAACCGTTACATCCCAGTCAATGTTTACTCATTTGGGCGGACACATGTTCAATTGGGTGGACACATGTTCAATTGGGTTGAGGTCCTGTGATGGTAAACGCCAGGTAAGGTGTGTCACTTCAAGATGTGATGTAAACCAGTCACTAACAACCTGACCACAGTGTATTGTGTTATTATCTTGGACCAAATAAACCTATAATGCTTCCTACTCCATGAATACTACCCTCACTGATGGTAGGAAAACATCCTTTAAGATGTTATTATAGTCAACAGAAGTAAGACAACCATTTATGTTATCTATCTCACCAACACCAAGTACACAGACATTATAACACCTTGTATTTCAGAGTTGGATGGATGTTTGTTGTTTGTTCTCTCCATAGTAAGGCAGGTGTCATGGGTATTGTGGGTTTCCTTGAGTAATAAGGAGTAAGATGAAATACCTCGGGGCTGCTCGGCCAGACACCTTGAGGAACTTCAACAACAACCAGGGTGATCATTGCATTCAGTATATGAGAACCTGATGTTGGAGTGTTGTTGAAGCCATGATATGTCCCTCACTTCATTATAACCATTACTATGTCACTGGTGGCAGATATGAACCTTTAACAACTCAGGCATGCTAATCTCTACAAGGATACTGTGGTAGGAATATTTAATCATCTCACAAAATAGCGACACTACTTTTGTCATTGACTGTACTTTATGTGTGTGTGTGTGTGTGTGTGTGTATAATATTTGTTCTGTGTGTGTTTGAGCCTCTGTATATATATGTGTATAATGTATTTTTGTGTATACATTTCAGCCGTTCTGTGATGGTACTCACCTGATGCCACAGCTTCGTATCCGAGTCAAACCAATATTGTTCCGTGTGTGTCAAGAAACAGACGTGTGGATGTGTAACTGTAAACAAACCAATAACAAACCATTTTGTGACGGTACACATAGACAGGAGCATATACAAACAGCTATTAAATAAATATACATACACACCTCTATACACACACAGACACGAACATATACAAACAGCTATTAAATAAATATACATATATATATACACACACACACACACACACACACACACACACACACACACACACACACACACACACACACTCTCTCCTTTACAACACACACACTCACTCTCTCCTTTACACACACACACACACACACTCTCTCCTTTACACACAAACACACACACTCACTCTCTCCTTTACACACACACTCACTCTCTCCTTTACACAAACACACACACACACACACACACACACTCCTTTACACAAACACACACACACACTCTCTCCTTTACACAAACACACACACACACTCTCCTTTACAACACACACACACACACACACACTCACTCTCTCCTTTACACACACACACACACACACACACTCTCCTTTACACACAAACACACACACTCACTCTGTCCTTTACACACACACACACACACACACACACACACACACACACTCTTGTACATATGTAATTTTTAGTTGATGTAAATGTTTTGAAAAATAAAACAATTGATGACACATTGTTTTATTACCTGGTGAATAAAGAGTGAATAAAATAAGTTAGTGAATAAATTGTGAGTTAGTGAGTTAATTGTGAGTAAATAATAAGTAGATTGAGTCATTGAGTAAACTGATTGTGAATATTATAAACATTTAATTAAAGTGAGTAATAATAATATAGTGTTGATAGATTTGTCTTTGTCAAATAATAATATGTACAGTTGGACACAGTAATGGGTGGTACAGCCCAGGTGAAAGATACTTGTCCCATTTGAGTAACCAGTGTGTATTATGAGGTAGTTGCTTTTTATTACCATCCTCAATACTGACTTCTGCCCCTGATGTCTCCTATTTGGCACTAATAAGGAACTTGATATTGGCACAAATGGACCATCTTTCACCTGGGGCTGTACCACCCATTACTGTGTCCAACTGTACAGTTAGCCAAAAGATTCCCTCAATACGTCTACCTGTGACAAGTGAGAGTGACTCTAATTACAGGTAGCAGCCAGGTGAATACTTTGTTTTTTTATACTTACTCACCACACCACTCACTCACTCACTCACTCATGTACTCTTCTAGTTAGTTACTTGTCCTGCACACACACACTCACCTGGCGCCCAGAATCCACATGGGTTAAAAGGCGGGTCAGCATATATATATACAGTACTGGGTCACTCTCCATACATACACACACACCTCTATACACACATACACACATCTTCTTGAACTGAATATATTGGTATACTCCTACTACATAATTACTGACTATGTAGTTAGGTAGTGTTATGGTCTGACCAATACAACTTCTATACACATACACATACACATACACATACATACATACACACATGCACACCTCTATACACCCACGCACATACACACACATGCACACCTCTATACACACACACACATACACACATCTTTTACTGAATATATTGATATACTCATGATACAGTGTTATGGTCTGACCAACACAACTCCATCACACACACTCATATTCCACAAAGTTTTATTAGTGTTCCATCAACAATCAAACACTTAATTAATGTTGTAATTCACTTTGGTCGTCACCTTTCCTTTGTGTATACTTAACTACTTAACTTAACTGTCTTGTTGCTGCTGAGTGTTCCTCGTCTCTATTGGTGTACAGGTGTCAGAATGTTAATAAATGTAAAGATATATAGAGACTTACCCTGTGTGTGTGTGTGTGTGTGTGTGTATATTACTAGTAGAGTTCAATATACACATCAAGAATAGTATATATAGTTGTAACAGTAACCTGACAACACTACATGTAAACAAAACATTACAATTAATACATTATTGATATGCTATAGTTTAAACAAAATATTAACAATATACTGTACAGTAATTGGTATTCAAATGGCCAATTATCCAGTGAGTAATGAAGAATACATTAACTACAGTTGATTTTGAGTATCAGATAACTCATACTGCTGTAGTTGAATTATTATTTGTGAAATATATGAGGAACTCAGTGCTGTGATGATTGTATCCACTCTTGACTTTATCATTATGTTCAGCTTATGTAGGCAGCATGTGGATAATTCTCTGTTTATTTAGTTATTGAGAAGAAAATCTAGTAAACATCCTCCACTACCACTGCCGACACCACAACTATCCTTCATCAACTCAAGGCACTCTCCAGTAAGGTGGAACAGCTTCAGCATCAGTAGCAACACAACTGGACTCCACCTCAACACCAACTACCTCTTCCACCACAGCTCCTACCACCACAGACAATACAACAATCTTGGCAGGACCCCCAAATCTGTACCTACCACCAACGGTTTGGATCCCAGGCTTGGAATTGCAGCCCACCATGTCGTTGCAGTGCCCCTACAGGCCCAGCCTCTAACAGACCGAACCAGTGTGTGCTAACCCCAGTACCAAGTGTTCCTTCTCCCAGCTATGGTACTTGGTCCTGGTGTTGTCTACTTTGTCTAATAAACTACTGTATTCTGTTCCTGTGAGTTTAGAACATCCTGTAGCAACTAGTAACAGTTGCTCTTGTTACAGTTATTACTGGGAGTGGGGCGGAGGAATCAGAGGTGGATGGCAGAAGGCGGGAATATTGAATGTTCACAACAACATCCACAAACTTTCCTGTTCTTTCTCTGCCCACTGCCACTATGCATTAGAGGGACACTCTAAAAGTCTAAATGAACCAACAATGACCTCACACAACAAAGGAGAAAGTCAGGACGTACTAACCAACACACACACACACACACACAACCAAATAAAATAATACTAATTTACTAACATATACAAATACAAAAGTTTATAAGATACATTTATGAGTTAATAAGGTGACATTCTCTTGTTGGTAAATTGGAAGGCTACTGATTCCTCCAAACTATATCAGAAATCAGACACCCTAAATATATATTATATAGAGGATCTGTTGTTTGGTGGCATAGTTTGGTGGAATCACACACCTTCCAATTCACCAAATAGAGAATCTCGCCTTTTTAACTCTTAATTATGTTACACATAAATCTTTGTATAGAAACAGTTTATTAGGTTGTGTGTGTGTTATTATGAGTGACTGTGAGTTGTTGTTGAAGTTCTTCAAGGTGTGTGGCCCAGCAGCCCTGAGCTCCTGAGGAAGGTCATGGCCTGAATCGGGCTTTCCCACAGTGCCCTCAGAGAGTGTATGTTGTGTTGTTGGCGAGTGTGTTTGTGTGTATTACAGTCTTCCATAATGTGTTTAATAGAATGGGGTGCTGTGTTACATCCTGGACAGGTATCTATCTACAGTGGCTCCATCCAGCTTCTTCTGATATGTCAGAAGGGCCGGGTGGTGGCCACATCACAGCCTGGCCAGCTGTTGGATGGACTGTTGAGTGATTGGAGTATGTCAGGAGGTCATACAAACAGCTGAGTGTTTGGATGGACTGATGAGTGATTGGAGTATGGATGTGTTTCTGGAGATTGGTTTGGGGTGGGCAGGGTGTGAGAAATGATAGTATTTGTGTATGGTATGGTGTACTGGGTGTTGTTTTGATGTTCCTTGGCATAATAATAATAATAATAATAATAATTAACGGTTTATTAATACAGGCGGCAGCCAAAAGGCTGAAAATATACATTAAAGATAGATAAAATAAGAAGCATAAAGATCTAGAATATATACAGAACTTAAGACGACACAACTCCTGCGGTAAAGTTTAAAATTACGTCAGATAGGTGGTCATAAACATAGTGACTTAAAATTATGAAGTCGGGAACAGTAAAATGTATTCTTTATGGAGTTTACACTTTAGAAAATGAATTTTACAATTGATGGAACAGTAAGTTGATTACGAATTAATATATTTAACAATAGTTGGAATAGAGCTTTTCTTGTAACGGTCGGTCCTGGGGGCTGGTATAGGGACAAGCTTGTTGTGGTGGCGGACTGCTCGTTGTGGTGGTGGGGCATGTGTGTGTGTGTGTGTGTTGTACCATGTAGTGTAGTGGATGGTGTGGGTTTGTGGAGGCTGCAGCAAGTGTTTGTGTGCCTCTCATGTCAAGGTAGTCCTTCATCTTGAGGACTTTGGTTTCATGGTGAAGGTAGTCTGTAGGTGATGGAGGTGGGAGTGATGGAGGTTTTAATGTTGGTAGAGGTATGGGGTGTACAGGACAGGTCTATGTGTTTGTGTAGTGTGTTCTGGAGGCAGGTGTTGTACTTGTGAAATGGGTCTGGTTTTTGCAAGAGTTGCATTGAACTGAGGCCATTGTCTGTTTACTGGGTTTTGGGCATGTTGGACATGTGTATTAGTTATGGGTCCAGGATTACTTTCAATATCTCCGGCTAGAAGGAGAAGCTGAGAAATGACAGCCGGAGAATCATTCCTCGGTGATGAAAAAATATGTTGTTTTGTGTGAGGGTGTGGTATTCCCCGGGTGACATATTATCTAAGTCTGGCCGGCTACCGCTTACTGCTGGGCCAAAATCGTGGATGTTGGAAGGAGAATAACGTTTGGGTTATAACGATAAAACCAACCATGGGATAATCTTTGAAATAGTTTCATTCTCTTTCCCAGCTTATTTTACCTGATATGTCCATAACCTAACCTGACCTAACCTAACCTAACCGAAACTGGACCTAACCTTAACCTAACCAAATCAAGCACTGACATATACCCTTCCAGACTTGGATAATATGCGTCCGTTCCCAGGGACTCGCGTGGGGGGATGTTGTGACGGTTTGGCCCCCATACCTTCCTTCCTTGGCAGCCCTGGGGGATGGTCCCACGATGTAGATGACGCCACTCCAGGACCGTGAGTATGAGTTTGTGTGTATGTGTTATTATGAGTGACCATGAGTTTGTGTGTGTGTGTGTTATTATGAGTGACCATGAGTTTGTGTGTGTGTGTGTTATTATGAGTGACCATGAGTTTGTGTGTGTATGTGTTATTATGAGTGACCATGAGTTTGTGTGTGTGTGTGTTATTATGAGTGACCATGAGTTTGTGTGTGTGTGTGTTATTATGAGTGACCATGAGTTTGTGTGTGTGTATGTGTGTTATTATGAGTGACCATGAGTTTGTGTGTGTGTGTGTTATTATGAGTGACCATGAGTTTGTGTGTGTGTATGTGTGTGTGTGTGTTATTATGAGTGACCATGAGTTTGTGTGTGTGTGTGTGTGTGTGTGTTATAATGAGTGACCATGAGTTTGTGTGTGTGTGTGTGTGTGTGTGTTATTATGAGTAACCATGAGTTTGTGTGTATGTGTGTGTGTGTAAATATATGTTATATTTTGAATGTATAGAAAATTATAAAAAGATCACATTGCATTTCAGACATTTTATTTTGATCAAAGAAATTAATGATATATTTAATCACATTTTCAAACAGTCGGTAACAAAAAAAAAAAATCTTTAAATCAAGATATTCCAAAGAAAAAAGAAAAAAAAATTATATGTTAATAATAATAATAATAATAATAATAGAACAGAGTATAAGTAATAATTATGTCTTCAGTGTACAGTTGGCTTCAGAAATTCATATACTCCACTGTCACATTAATTATATAAACGACTGGAAAATTTCACTATAATAATAATTTGCTAACATCAATTTTGACTAACATATACTGATAGAATATTACTTTTAATTGTACACTGTGTTTGTATGTATGTATGTATGTCACAATATTAATTCTATAGATATTGCACACACACACACGCACTCGCAATTGATTTCATGCAGTTTGCACCACGCGCACGCAATTATTTTACACACACACACGCGTACACACACAGCTAATTCTATACATTTTACAACACACACGTACACAATATTAATTCTACACACACACACACACACACACACACACACACACAGTTAATTCTACACACACACACACACACACACACAGTTAATTCTACACACACACACACACACACACAGTTAATTCTACACACACACACACACACACACAGTTAATTCTACACACACACACACACACACACACACAGTTAATTCTACACACACACACACACAGTTAATTCTACACACACACACACACACACACACACACAGTTAATTCTACACACACACACACACACACACACACACAGTTAATTCTACACACACACACACACACACACAGTTAATTCTACACACACACACACACACACACACACACACACACCATAGCTAATTCACGTAATATAATTAACAAAATTAAATCATATAATTAATCAAACATAATTAACTCTAATCACTTGTTATTTAAAGGTTAGGTTAGGTTAGGTTAGGTTAGATCAGATCAGGTTGGGTTAGGTTAGGATGGGTTAGATCAGGTGAGGTCAGGCTGGGTTGGGTTAGGTTAGGGTGGGTTAGATCATGTCAGGTTGGGTTAGATTAGGTTAGGTTGGGTCAGGTTGGGTTAGGTTAGGGTGGGTTAGATCAGGTCAGGTTGGGTTAGGTTAGGTTGGGTTAGATCAGGTCAGGTCAGGTTAGGTACTCCAATATACCACAACATATACGACCTCATGAAGGCACCCTGTGTGTATGTGTGTGTGTGTGACAGTCCTTCACATAATTGCCACCAAACACACACACACACACACACACCAATATGGAAGGAGCTTGTTTGTTTCGTGGCATGGTCAGGAGGAATCAGAAGCCTCCACACACGATCACAGGGTTCTTAGATAACACTCTCCATCACTGTCTCTCCATCACTGTCTGTCTCTCCATCACTGTCTGTCTCTCCATCACTGTCTGTCTCTCCATCACTGTCTCTCCATCACTGTCTGTCTCTCCATCACTGTCTCTCCATCACTGTCTGTCTCTCCATCACTGTCTGTCTCTCCATCACTGTCTGTCTCTCCATCACTGTCTGTCTCTCCATCACTGTCTGTCTCTCCATCACTGTCTGTCTCTCCATCACTGTCTCTCCATCACTGTCTGTCTCTCCATCACTGTCTGTCTCTCCATCACTGTCTGTCTCTCCATCACTGTCTCTCCATCACTGTCTGTCTCTCCATCACTGTCTGTCTCTCCATCACTGTCTGTCTCTCCATCACTGTCTCTCCATCACTGTCTCTCCATCACTGTCTGTCTCTCCATCACTGTCTGTCCATCACTGTCTGTCTCTCCATCACTGTCTGTCTCTCCATCACTGTCTGTCTCTCCATCACTGTCTGTCTCTCCATCACTGTCTGTCTCTCCATCACTGTCTGTCTCTCCATCACTGTCTGTCTCTCCATCACTGTCTGTCTCTCCATCACTGTCTCTCCATCACTGTCTCTCCATCACTGTCTGTCTCTCCATCACTGTCTGTCTCTCCATCACTGTCTGTCTCTCCATCACTGTCTGTCTCTCCATCACTGTCTGTCTCTCCATCACTGTCTCTCCATCACTGTCTCTCCATCACTGTCTGTCTCTCCATCACTGTCTCTCCATCACTGTCTGTCTCTCCATCACTGTCTGTCCATCACTGTCTGTCTCTCCATCACTGTCTGTCTCTCCATCACTGTCTGTCTCTCCATCACTGTCTGT
>JAWQEG010000250.1:422500-492500 GCA_033782935.1 Petrolisthes cinctipes | reverse complement strand
ACCAAGATATTTACTACGATGGAAGGAAAGTGTCGGTGGATAATTGATTGTGGCTGTACATTAGAATATTATCAAGTGTTCAATTTCTGGTGACGACTGTACACACATAGCATTATAGTAGGAGTAACTGGATTCCTACAAACTATTCCAAGCAACAGGTTACCATTATAGGTATTCATTGGTCCCGATTCCTGGCATACTTTGGAGGAATCAAGGCACTCCAATGTACACTCGTGATACGTAATTTCTGACCAGAGACGAACGGCACACACACACACACACACACACATATCCTGCATTTCAACTCAGCCTCTATAGGTGTACTGGGTGGGGAAATGAACAATACCTGGCGATTGAAAACTTTCTGCTCCTCACACTCTGGTCACAAATTATGTATCACGAGTGTACCAAACACAGTGTAGTTTAAGGGCTGCGTACATTGGATATATATATATATATTATTGACATTTGCGTGTGCGTGTGTAATTCTTCATATCTGTCACTGCCCAAAGGGGGCTGACTTTATTCTCTGTGAATATTAGCCATCCTCCACAGGGCTATAATAAAGATTACTGTAGGATCTGGTCACTTTGTAGTGGATTTGACCACATCTGTCCACATGGATTAAAAATACACCCCAGGTGTACTGCAACCAGAGGCTCTTGATTTCCCACTGGTGTGTGGACCACCAGCACACAGGGTGTATTATACCTTTGTATACAGCAGTGTAAACTCCCACCATGGGGGTGTATTATACCTTTGTATACAGCAGTGTAAACTCCCACCATGGGGGTGTATTATACCTTTGTATACAGCAGTGTAAACTCCCACCATGGGGGTGTATTATACCTTTGTATACAGCAGTGTAAACTCCCACCATGGGGGTGTATTATACCTTTGTATACAGCAGTGTAAACTCCCACCATGGGGGTGTATTATACCTTTGTATACAGCAGTGTAAACTCCCACCATGGGGGTGTATTATACCTTTGTATACAGCAGTGTAAACTCCCACCATGGGGGTGTATTATACCTTTGTATACAGCAGTGTAAACTCCCACCATGGGGGTGTATTATACCTTTGTATACAGCAGTGTAAACTCCCACCATGGGGGTGTATTATACCTTTGTATACAGCAGTGTAAACTCCCACCATGGGGGTGTATTATACCTTTGTATACAGCAGTGTAAACTCCCACCATGGGGGTGTATTATACCTTTGTATACAGCAGTGTAAACTCCCACCATGGGGGTGTATTATACCTTTGTATACAGCAGTGTAAACTCCCACCATGGGGGTGTATTATACCTTTGTATACAGCAGTGTAAACTCCCACCATGGGGGTGTATTATACCTTTGTATACAGCAGTGTAAACTCCCACCATGGGGGTGTATTATACCTTTGTATACAGCAGTGTAAACTCCCACCATGGGGGTGTATTATACCTTTGTATACAGCAGTGTAAACTCCCACCATGGGGGTGTATTATACCTTTGTATACAGCAGTGTAAACTCCCACCATGGGGGTGTATTATACCTTTGTATACAGCAGTGTAAACTCCCACCATGGGGGTGTATTATACCTTTGTATACAGCAGTGTAAACTCCCTCCACCTTTATGGTTCCATTCAGGACTGGTCTCGTGATGAGTCGTAAAAGGTTTGGCCCCACTTGTAGCTTTTGTAGTAAATTGGACTTGGGCCCGGGATCAATGAGGCCCCCAGACTCCCTGCCAGGGGATGTGCTTCAGTAACCCAGGCATATAGGGCCATGACACCCCTCCTTTATATGAATTTTCTTTTTCAGTGGGACCAGAGCGTAACGGGGGTTTGTGGGACAGGAGGCCATTTTAACCTGGGAGAACATCAACAACATGTCTGTCAATCTTTGTACAGTCACCAGCACTAATAATTATACAGGTTTGGTTGAAGCTTTGAACAGTCCAATTCACCAACGAAGTAATTCCAATGGAGATCTTAATTATTGTGCACTAACTTACTGTCTCTAGGTATTCCAAGCACACCTGCATGGATACTTATTAGTGCTCGTGACTGTACAGTACCTCCTTATGGGGACATTCTCTTGTTGGTGAATTGGAAGACTACTGATTCCTCCAAACTGTGCCAGGAAACAAACACCCTCAATGGTACTAATAGGGAAGCTGTTGTTTGGTGACAGAGTTGGGAGGAATCACACACCTTCCAATTCACCAACATGAGAACCTAACCTAACCTAACCCAACATAATAATAAATGATGACCTCTCTTTACATACATACATACATACATACATACAGCCTGTGTAAGAATATTTGTGGCCAGCTGTACTGTCGGCTCTTATCACAGAAACATACATTTTTTGTTTTATCTTTTTTTGTTTACGTTCTTTACCCTGGAGGGACGTTATCGTGACGAGGAGAGGAAGCCATGATGTTGTGTTTAGCGATCGGTGTCATATGTGTAATGGCTGGACCTGAGAGTTAAAACCAGAATTTGTGGAGTACTCTTATGGCTTACCTGGTAGAAGCACTGCCTGAGATTTCTCTGGTCTGGGGTTCGATTCTTATTGTACACATACACACACACAAGACTCATGCATGAAACACACACACACATGCATGAAACACACACACACACACACACACACACACATGCATGAAACACACACACGACTAGAATTTAAATGGATCAATTTCTGGGTCTGACTTACTTGGTTGATTTGATTCTTCCTTGCTTGATTGATTTGGATTATTACATATGAATGCCAACCAAAGTCCAGAGCCCGTATTCACATAAGCAAAGTTCACTCTTAACTTATAATCTTATTCGTAAGCATTCATTCATGGCAAGGACTAGTACCCGACACTGCTTCGAAAACATAACAACAGCTCATACAAATAGAATAACAAAACCATTCACTGCTTCGAAATGAGCCTGAAACTCTATGGTGAAGTCAGTAATACAAACATACGAACAAGTCGAAACTCTAAGATGTTTTGTGCATTCTGGCCCAGCAGGAGTTATAAGGACAGAGTATAATTATAATGTTGGCAGCATAATTTCGCTTCATTTCCACCTGCGTATGTGTATGAGTTATAATGAAGTTGTAACACAAATTGAATGCACAAATGACGGATATATTTCTCACATGGTAAATTACATATGTTGTTGAAATAGAAACTGGTTCAGAATGCAACTATCTGGTCATACTAACAACATTATCAACTACATGAATTGGACGTTAATTTATGGTGCCATCGATCTGTACATTGGAGAGCCTTGATTCCCCCAAAGTATGCCACGGAACGCGACTAGAAAAACATCAGTAATTGTGACCTGTTGCTTGGAATAGTTTGGAGGAATCAGTTACTTCAAATATACCACCAATTAACACTGTATTCCCCCCTTGACGGACCCTGTGATGTAGTCAGATAATTGGACGTTAGTGAGTCCTTCAAATATATCCACGAAACACCAAATACATTAAAGGAGCTTGTTTCGTGTATTGGGCAGGGGAAATCAGAAGCCTCTGTAGCGAGGCTAGCACACACACGCATCTCGTTCGGCTGTTGTCTAGTCTACCCAGCTGGTGGCGCGAGTAATTCAGTATTAATTACTTTTCAAAACCGAGTAGACCGAGTACCGTATGATTACTTAACTCTCAGGCGAACAATAGTGTAGTTTAAAGATGATAGATAAATGGAGAGGGGAGGGGGGAGGGACGAGTGGAGATCAAACTTATCCACCAATGTTGAACACTAAAAATTTATAAGACAAAAGAAATACATCTTGATAATGTTTTAGAAATACAACAATGTTACTATGTGAAATTGAGCCACTCCTTTCTGCCCTGCCCTTCCCCATCCTGTCTATCTAATATGTCACTGCCTCTCTGTCTTCCTTTCCTGTCTCTCTCTAATATGTCACTGCCTCTCTGTCTTCCTTTCCTCGTTTCTGTCAGTTATCATTTTTTCCCGTTCACTACAAACATTAGAATGAAATACCAAATTTACAGTACATTAACAAGTTTTTGGGACTGAAAAACAAACAAACTACACTTTGGGTATTTTTCATATCACCTCAATCCTTACGTGATCAATAAGAAATGCAAACAATAATCTTAGATGGAACTCTACATCATTTTGGCTCACAAAAATTATGTCAAATTACATATTTTGATGTAAAAAACACAATACTCTATTTGGTTCCTATATAACAATGCTAGATAACCATCGTTTATTCTAAGAAACTTTATAACTAATTAATGTCTGTCATTAGTGGTTGGATATATGCGATTTTTGCTTTTATGATGAAAAAAATCGTAATAATAATAATAATAATGGTTGCATAGCTTGTGACTGTTGCCATATCAGTGTCCCTTAATTAAGAGACATACAAGTAAAAATAACAAGGTCGTAACAACTACAGAGAAATATATTGTGGTACTGAAGCTACTTTCAATTATGTTAATTTCACAGTTTATTTTTACTTTGGGGGGCTTAAATGATCATGTACAATATAGAAAAAAATATGAAATTGAACTGCATGAACCGAGTAAACCTATGTAGCAGACACCAAGCACCTTGTGCATCCCTCTCCTCACCTGTCCACCTGCCACCACCTCACTGCACAGCCCAACCTCACACTTCAAGAGTACAGGGAACTGGCCGACACTCTCATGGAGGCTCACACTGACCACGTTGGTGGATGGCCAGCACAACCCACCTCCACGGCCTTCAATCAACGCCTCAACACCACGGCAGCAACCCACCAGCACCTCAACAGCACCACCGCAACCACCTCAGACACCGGCCCTCGACACAGCTACTATCTCACGTCAACTCAAGGCCCTGTTCAAGAAGGTAGAACTACTCGAGGCACTACCGAGGCTACAGGAGCACACCTGGACTCCACCTCCACCACAACGGCTCCTATCACCACCTCCATGGCAACAACCTTGGCAGGACCCTCATGTGTGCTCCAACCACCGGTGGTTCAGGTCGCAGGCACGTAACTGCCGCCCACCGTGCCGTTGGGGTGCATCAGTATTACCCACCACCAACAGGTTGAACCAGGGAAACGAGTAGGGCAGTGGCCACACGGCGCCATCCTCGCTACAGCCTGCACCTCTCACCCCACCACTTCAGCACCGCACAACAAACCACGCAACCTACTGCCGACCACCTCCACACCTCCTACCAAACCGGACACCGACGATGTCTCGCCAACCATCACCCGCCAGCCGCCATGCCCAGCAACCCCTCCCAGGACTCCCGACCACACCGCCTGCACTCTCCTTTGGGTAGAGGACCTAGGGTCAGGAAAAGAGTTCCTGGTGGACTCTGGGTCTGAAGTGAGTGTGGTACCACCTTCCAACAGAAAGAGAGAAACATACAACCTACCGGCGGCCAACATGTCTCCGATCACCACCTTCGGCACCAGGAGTATAGGCATCACGCTCATCCGGGAAGAATGGTTTGTGTGGCCCTTCATCATGGTAGAGGTCCAGTACCCAATCCTGGGGATGGATCTCCTCATGGCACACGACATCCTCATAGACCCCAAGGGCAGGGATCTAATCCACCAGCTGCCAGGTGCCACTATCCCTATGAGGCCGTGTTGCCGCTCCACTCCTACCATCACACTCAACAAGCCCGTATGATGCCCTCCTACAGGATTTCCCTGCACTACTCTCCATTTCAACCATGGAAGTCACCAAGGACCCCGGTGTCAGATACTCCATCATCACCACCGAAACACCCTGCTTTGCTAAGCCCCGCCGTATGCCCCCCTAGCGGCTGGAGGCAGCAAAGCGGGAGTTCAACTCACTGATACAACAAGGGATAGCCAAACCTTCAGACAGTGCTTGGGCCTCTCCTCTTCACATAGTGTCAAAGCAAAAGGAAGGCGAGTGGAGGGCATTCGGCGACTACAGAGCACTGAAACACAGCCACCACGCTGGACAGGTGCCCAATACCGCACATCCTCGACTCCCACTCCAAGCTCCAGGGTTGTGTGGTATTCTCCAAGATCGACCTGGTCCGCGCCTTCCACCAGATCCCTGTCGCAGAGGACGACATCAAGAAGATAGCCATCACCACGCCCTTCGGTCTCTTCGAGTTCCCTGCCATGAACTTTGGCCTACACAACACTGTGCAGACCTTCCAGTGCTTCATGGACAGGGTGTTGTGAGGACTTGACTGGGTTGTGGTGTAAATTGATGACATCTTGGTGGCATCACAGTTACACCAACAGCACCTTGGGGAACTCTTCAGCCGCCTCCAGCAGTACGGCCTGAAAGTTCACCCTTCCAAGTGAGTTCTGGGGGCCGACAGCCTGGACTTCCTAGGACACCGAGTGACACAAGATGGCATCACACCACTCTTTCAGAAGGTGGAGGCCATCAGGGAATTTCCGCTGAATGACACCGCCAGGAAGTTGAGAGAGTTCCTGGGGGTGGTCAACTACTACCACCACTTCATCCCACATGCTGCAGCAGCCCTAGCACCGCTCCACGACCTCCTCAAAGGACTGAAGAAGGGTTCGCAGAAGAGGTTGGTGTGGAAGCCGACAGCCGAGGAGGCGTTCAAGTACATCAAGGCTTATCAAGGTCATTACTACCTCATCCCATCATCTCAGCACTCCAACACTGGACTACAGTGCCATCTCGACAGTACAGGTATCAGACACGTACACACCTCCAAGAGCTGCTATCATGTGTGACTGGCCTCTGACTGGAACACATCGCCGCCCCTGACGAGACTACCAAGTTGTGGTGCAACACGTCCTGTGACAGTCCTCGGCCTGACATTCCCCCAGACATCACCACAGAAGGAACGGCCTGCCACTTCCTTACTGACTGGGTCGCCACCTTCGGTCCTCATGCAGTAGTGGTGATGGACCAAGGGACCAAGTTTGAGTCCAAGGTTTGATAGGACATGCTGCAGTTCCTGGGGACTCGGCGACACAGAACCATTGCTTACCACCCATGTAGTAACTGGATGGTGGAGTGACTGCACTGGCACCTCAAAGAAGCTTTCAGGACCCTACAGCTGCACCAGTGGACAGACACCCTCCCACTCATCATCCTCACCATAAGAACCACCATAAAGGAGGACCTCCATCAATCCCTGGCGGAACTAGAATTTGGGGAAGACCTCCGCCTACTGGGCCAAATCACAGTTACCCCCAACGGCCGCAATTGCCAACACGCCGACAACCACCATGCAACACATACATACCTCCTGACCTTCACACTGCCACTTCTATCTTCCTGCGCATGGATGTGCACCGGGCACCATTACAGACACCCTACACAGGCCCTTACCCGTCATTACCAGGACGGACGCTACCGAGCGGGCGGCTTATAAGCCAGCTCCTGGGTCATGTCCGGTCACTCTCCTCCAGCCTTCAATCAGGTCACCCCACACCTGCCTGCTGCCTCACTCCTGCATCACCATACCCACCTACCGCCGCTACACACAGCCCGGCCAGCAGCACACCTTCAAGCCTACCCTGCCACATGTGCTAGCCTAGCTACTACGTGCTCTCTCTCTCCCTAACTTACCTCGCTGGTCCTGGAGTGTCCTTCTACTTTTCATACTACACTAAATAAACTACTACTTTTGTGTCCTACCCTGTGAGTCTGAGCTACCCCAAGAGTTGTTACAATATCAATTTTTTTTCTATTTATCTTTATTATATGAGCAAATATGAAGATTAATGTTTCTTATTATCGAGCACCGTCTCTAGGATTGGGGACCCTAGCTAGCTAAGTGAAATGTTGTTTGTTGGTCCCTATATATTGTAATACTTCCAAACCCATTAAGGTGGAAATTCTTTTTTGGTACATTGGAGTGTCTTAATTCCTCCAAAGTATGCTAGGAAACAGGACCAGAAGAGCAAAAATAATGGTGTTGTGTTGCTTGGAATTGTTTGGAGGAATCAGTTGCTCCAGAATTACCAAGACAAAACTTCCCCATTAAGGAGGTCTGGAGCCTCAGGACATGACTAACTTATAAATGTCTTCATCTGGAACAGTTTTAGAGGAAAAGAGGATGTATGAATCCAAGAAAATACTGAGGCTGCCTTCATCTCTCATAACCCCCTTCCTTGGAAGCGGATGGGGACGGCTGGCCATTCTTTGCTAATGGGTCTTGTGATTGGTGCAGCCAGCACCTCCAGTAAGCGCGTCCCTCATTGGTCCATCATTCCTCCCCCCCCCCCGCCAAGCGTCCCGCGCTCTTCAACAGCTGACAAACGTAAACAAACATTCTTGTGATCCCTCCATCCACTCCAGTACACCCCTCTCAAGTCTCAACATCAGATAAAATAGACATAGGGCCGATTCCGGTAAATTTACAGAAAACCTGGGTTCACTATATTGTATATATTAGTTTCATTATCCAGTATTTTGGACCATTCTAAGACACTTTTCGGTAAATATTGAATGAATTACCGTTATTGCGTACGATTTTTCTACCTTCATTACCCACTTATTTAGACCATTCTAAGACTATTTTCTTCTATGGCATTTTCTCCGCAAATGCCCCATTTCCAAGATAGGGCATATTCAAATCGGGCATTTTGAAATTAGCCTGACCTTACCTGACCTGACCTAACCTAGACCGCATCAGACTACCGGGACCTAACCTGGGCAAACTACCGTGACCTAACCTGGGCAAAGTACCGGGAAATAATCGTGATAAAGTACAATAAATGACAGGGGTAAAATACTGGGACTCAGCCGGATCTGGCAACACTGCTACAAAACGGTAATTCTTTCAATAAATACCCACTTTTCATATATGGTGTTTCTCTCGGAAGTGCTCCGTTTTCGAGATATGCCCCGTTTACAAACATAATTAGGAAACTAGTCTGACTTGACTTGACCTAACCTAGACCTCAGCAGACTACCGGGACCTAACCTGGGCAAACTACCGGGTATAACCAATGTAAACTATCATAAAGTGACTGGGGCAAATTTCCAGGACCTAGCCTAATGTGGTAATACTGCTCAAGCCTACCCAAAAACCCAGTTATTCTGTAATAATACCCTGATTCCACAATCATTTTCGTTTGTTAGGTTCTTCCCTGACCCAATGTATCTTAATCAGGACCTAACTTGGGCAAACTGCCGCGACCTAACCTGAACAAACTACCGGGACATAACTTAAGTATAATTGACACTTTTAAGATATTGTCTGGAAAGTATGATGAGGATGTATGCACAGGTATGTACCATTCCCATGAGAGCAGAATCTAGAACAAGAGGGCATTTAAAAAAAAAATATTAGGAACGAACTAGGCATGATAAAAGGAAAAATTGCTTTTGTAATAGTCAATGAATGGAAAGCACTGACCCAGTATGCGGTCACTTATGAATCTATAAAGAAGTTTGAGAGTAATCTTGATAGAGTATGGTGAAGGCAAGAATTGAAGTTTGATTACAAAGCCAAGATTCAGAATTATAAAAATGTTGTGTGGCCACCACCAGTGAAAACCCGCAGAAGTGCTGGTGTTGGTAATGAGCTGCATACACACGCCTAGTTTGCCTTTTTCCCCACCATCTACTGTAAGATACTGTGAGATTAAGCAGACTATGGGGACCTCCTAACCTGGGCAGACTACCAGCAGGACTGTCCAGTGTGTGCAGGGGCAGCAAATCATTGGACTTAGGCTCTGGAAAGCTGTCATTTTCTATATACTGTTATGACAAAAAAAAAGGGGGTGGAGGGCAATCTCATCTTAAATTCATTACACATCATCATAATGCATTGTTCTCTCTTGAAATATACACATTTTGTAAATGTTTGCCATATGGACCTCTTATACAGTAGGCTAATACCGCTTGTGGGTTTTTTTCTCTAACCTTTAAAACTTACTTGCAAAATTAAACCCTATTATCATAAATCTTGCCAGCAGGTAGATCTATATGGATGAATAGAAATATGAAACCGTGGTTTAAAGCTGGGAAGTGAAGATGTTTTCATATGTTATGTTTATTGGAGAATTGTTTATTTAGCAGTGTAGATGTACTGCAATATTTCTTTATGCTTGAGGTATTGTTTATGTTTTAGCTGGTGAAATTGAAAAGTTAGGTACAAATACTCTATATTGTATAAGGAATCATCAGGGATACAAGGAAAGAATAAAGGCCCCAGACATAAGGGGTTGAAATAAAGTTACAGTACTACTGGAAAAAGTCTTTTTTTAAACTACAAAACCAATGAACAATGTTGCCCTTCAATTATATTTCGTAAAAAGTAAAGCATTTTTTTCAAATACCAAATTATGTACAGATTAAAAGGTTAAGAAATAGATCCATAAAAATGCATATAAAAAGAAAATCTCATCAAAGCTCGCCCAAATATATGGGGCAAAAAATAAACATAATTTATGGGATATGTTCTATTTGCAACATAAAAAAACTGTTCTCCCATCTGACTAGTGTTATGCCTCACACACCATGTCCCACAACTTCACTTCCTGACAAAATTCCACATCCTGCATTCTCTCCACATGCCCAAACCATACTCCCATGTTTCCACAGAACTATTCCCAGGTCTATTATTATAAAACAGTAAATTCAGCAGTAACTATGTTCATCACAAATAGCACCAGTGGACAGGATTGGAAAACTGATATCAGACTGAGACTTTGCCAGACTTTCAACAATCTCCTGTCTTGCTCTAACACTAGGCTTTTTCAGGCTTTTCCCTTCATCCTTTCGCTTTCTCTTCTTTGTTGAATGCAATCTGTCTTGTTTCACTACATTTTTATTGCTTGGCTCTAAAACAGTAGAAGTATCTACAGGCAAGTTATTTGACTGTGCAGGATATGTTCTGCCAGCATGTACTATACCATATGCTTTTGATAAATGGTTGTTTAATGCTTTAACACTTTCAAGGTCTTTCATTTCATCACATTCAGAGAGAAGTGATTGCAGTTTCATCTTTACTTCTGTTATTTGTTCCTCAACTTGTGACCTAGTGCTATCCTCCTTACACACAATATCTTGTATCATCTCAATTTCCTCGGTGGGAGACTTTGGTTTGCTTGGATGGGACTTGTTCTTCAAAAAGTTACCAACAGCATGTATATGCTTACAGATGTTCTTTCTTCCTGCAGCATTGTCATCACAAGAGCATATATACATGCATTTACATACTTGGCAATATGGACATCTGTCTCTGCAAGATTCACAAGTGACATTATGTGCCTCTATCTGGTAATATTTATTCTTATAAGTGTCGGAACACACAGTAAAAAGACCATGGTCTTCTTGAATAACTTCAAGGGACATTCCCGTCGTGTGCCGTTCACTTACCGGTAAAGGACTCCTTGCCACTCGGTTCTTCATCAAGTCCACCATTCTCTTATCTTTCACCAAATTTTCCAAAGCTAATAGTGTATTATCTAACCTTTTTACCTTCTTGCCCTTCAAGTATACATACTTCAAAAGTCGATGCATGCTTTCCAGGTGGTTATTCGTGCTGAGAGTTATACCCCTCCTAAAGCACATTGGCCATAACTGAATTCTGCTTGCACACAAATAATATACCTTGAAATAATCATGAAAATTCTTAAATCCAGACTCCAATCAGTAGCCCAGAAAACCTTCACATTGCTTATGAAATTTATCTTCCTCTTCTTCATCCATTAATGCTCTTAACATCTGATAAACTGTTGCCTTTTCAATGAATGACACACTGATTTTTGAGCTAATACTCTTCCTGAAGGCCCTATCTGTATGCCAGCTGCAGTTCAAGGGGCGGATGCACGAAAGACCTTAGCGGCCGTTAAGTTACCTTAGCCGCCATTTTTGCCCTTAACTCACTATGGTGGTATGCACGAAACACCTTAGCGGCAATTGTGGCGGCCATCTTTAACCTTACGGCTAAGGGTGGTCGAGAGCACCCTTTAGACGACCGTAGGGTTGAGTAGTGGAGCGTTGTGCTGCCGACCTGCCCAAATTATCGTACAGTAATACCGAAATTATGGTACTTTCCTCAAAATTATGGTACGCTGTGCACATCAATTATGGTATTATTGTACTGTGCTAATCTTTACTAATAAGCAATTTTTTAATAACCAAGTTATATTATAGGCCTACTATAAAAGAGGAAAATCACATAGGTTAAAAATGCGTTTATTTGTTATTATTTTTAAATTATATCCTTGAATAGATGCTCTTTTCTTACCATAATTATTTATTTTGTATGTTCCAACATTGTATTGGTCTACTACAACTACCACCATTGTCCTACCACAACAACAAACATTACACAGGGAATGGTAAGGTTGGAAAATCATCTAAACGGAATCATCACCACCACATTCACTACTACCACAACTACAACCTTCACATAAATAGAGAAGAAAAGTAGACAGTAAGAGAGGAATTAAGGTGGTCAGAAATATCGGCATATTCTGCATGGTTGTAATAGCTAGGCCTAGGCCCCTGTTATGAAGTCGGCAAATTCAAAGTTTCTCAATCCTCCAAACTATGCTAGGAAACAAATGACCCTATAGCCTACATACTAAATCAACGTGTATTCTGGTGTGATGTGGACGAATGGTAGCCACCAGAAAATGTATTCTCTTTTTTTCCATTCAGTTATCATAATCATGAGTTCTTCATCAGCTGCAGTATAATTTGCAATCTTGCAAGCTTAGTAGGAGGCTCTTCTGCCATATCAAGTAATTAAATGCCAAAATATACTTCTATATTCAAGAAATCTCACACAATGTTCACCTCCCACTTCACGCAATGAAAATGAGTCATTTGTTTGTTTTCTGTGATAAGCTGTCATCCCAACTGACTTCTGATTGGCTTATGTTGCCTAACGTGTCTATGAAGCTGCCCTCTCATTGGCCCAGAGAATGTCAGCTGGTGGTCCATAGTCGGAAGGGAACGGAACGAAACAAACATGGCCGACTGCTAAGATCACCTAAGGGAACACTAAGGTTGATGTTAAGGCCAATAGAGCATACAACCATAGCAGCAACCTTACCATCCCCTTAGTGAAACTGCCTAAGGTTACCTTAACGGTCACTCCGCTAAGGTCTTTCGTGCATCCGCCCCCAAGTATTTAACAGTTATATCCCCACCCATAGTTGCATACCATGCATTTCGGAAAAGGGGATCATCATCACTCATGAACACCTGTGCTTGCACTACACCCATGCGATCTTTTATCTTATCTAAGAAGACCTTAACAATTTCAGTATTTACTGTGCTACTGATCAGAAAAGCCACTGGGAAACCTTGGTGTAAATCAGTAATAGTCATTAATGTTGTCAACTGAAATCCAGTATACTGACTAATGCAGTGGGTGGAATCCATACATACTTGCAGTTTTTCAGTGTTTTTTAACTGCTCTGAGAACATTAACTGTTGTCCTTCTTTCATAAATGCAAGCACGAATTCTTCCGAGGGGATTTCTGTATTCTGTGGATCCAGTTCCCCTTGATCTTTAAAGTATAGAAGTTCTCCAGCATCCTTCATATCTTGAGCAATCAGACGTACACTTGTGCTGTTATCAGAGTGACGACTCTGATTCACACTTAGTCCATATGCAGCAATGATATTTTCTATGTCCTTCTTCTCCAGGATCGATGTTCGATTTCGTCCAGATGTCTCCCGTACTCGTTCTAGAATTTTGTGATGCTCTATCCCTTGCATAATCATACCTGAAAAACAAAATATACAGTCACAATATCTGAAATTAATTTAATATGTTAAAATATAATCTCACCTGCAGTAACTAAAAATAATAGTGTAAAGAACTAGCAGATTTAAACAGCAACTAGTTCTGGCAAATATATATACAGTACAGGTACTGTAAAGTACACTATTAGTCAGTCAATAATCTATTGGACAATTTACAGTATTGTATACAGTTTTATGGTTAAGAACACACAATAAAATATCTCTTTCTTGAAAACTAGCATAAAATAATTATTGTAATGCACAACCATTTAGCTCAAAGCAGTCCCGATTGACATAATAAGATGCAGTATTATGTAGCAACTACAGTACATTTCATAAGCCATATTACCATAAAAATATAGCACAGCAATGTAAACTTAATCTAAAAATCACTTATTTAGTAAGAAACAGTTTGGATTTATTCAGGGAAGGTCAACAGTACTGCAACTAATTAAAGTACTTGATAGTTGGACAGAGGCTTTAGATGATGGTGAAGCTATAGATGTACTGTACTGTGATTTCATCAAGGCATTTGACCGTGTCCCACATAGAAGATTGATGGAGAAAGTGGCTAGTTATAGAATTGAGGGAAAGTGCCTTGAATGGATAAGGAGCTTCCTAACTGGAAGGAAACAGAAGGTAATAGTAAATGGTACTGCATCAGATTGGGAAAATGTTACCAGTGGTATTCCTCGGGATCTGTACTGGGACCTCTGTTGTTTGTGATTTTTATTAATGATCTCCCTGAAGTAGTAAAGAACAACAGTGAAGTATACTTATATGCTGATGACACAAAAGTGTTCAGTAGGATAAAGAATGAGGATGATTGTAGAAAATTACAAGAGGACTTAAATAAAAGTTCAATAAAGTACTGTACAGTACATATATCAAGTAGTGACCCATTCTTGTACAGAATTCTACTTGAATGGGTATTTACATTTAAAAAAATCTGAATCAAATATCTATACTGGTATGTGTCCTTCCATTATTTGTTTTTGGTATCATTTATAAACATTGAAAACTACTGTGTAGTCAACTGTCACATTACCTGCAATTCTATCTTTCTCACTCTTGGGCAGTACCATGTGAACTAAGTTTGGAAATCCAAGTTCGTGATCATGATGGTCAGTGTAAAAGGTTACACGAATCCGTCCATCTGCTTTCACAACTTCCATTGATGAGGTGCAGTAAAGCCCCAACTTACAAGTACCTGTTGAGAACCAAAGGAAAATAACATGCTGATCAGTATAGTCTACTGTAATTATATTAGGCCTACAGCCCTATAATCATCTTTCAACATATGATCTCACAACTTCCTAGAATCTGATATGTCAGTGAAATTCTTCTCTTGATCATACTGTTAAGAGAGCAGTCCTCAATGTCTCCCAGAAAACTGATCTGAATCAAATGAGCAGTAAAGGTGGCACATTCAAAGAGGAAAATGATACTGTACAGTATATACCTTGGCTTTTTTCAGTACGTTTCTTTTCTGAAGTATCTTGTGTCTTTGTGGACGACTTCTCACCAGATCTTCAACAGTAAAAGATCTGTTTTTTTCCTTCACTGGACTTCCAGGATCCACCATGAGTTGTGTAGTTAACTCCTACATCCATTTCTATAGAACCTTTCCATGCCAAGAATTCTGCAAGGAGAAAAAATAGTATACAGTACATGTACTTAGGTTAAAGTCAAATATATATGTGGTGCAATGCTTGCATAGTGAACAGTGGTGGAACAGGGTGTAAAATATTGTGAGGAGATAACTTTGTTTTTACGCGACTTGACCTGACCTGGCCTAACCAATTTTCAGGCGAAACAAAATTTTTCCTACTGTCTTTACCATATTATATGTATATATCATGGTAATTCTTTACAAGAGGTCCACGTGGATTTTTGTCACATTTTATATATTTTCATGCATATTTGCATATATGCATATGCAAAAAATTGAGGCAGAGCTCTCATAAAGTATTACTCATCTAACATTACCTTTTAACATCTTCAAGCTTACCTTTTTCAGAGGTGAACTCATGCTGAGTTTTGTGGGTTTCAATCTGATGTTGTGCAAGGAGATGCTCTCGGTAGTTATTAAGTGTTGGGTAGGCTTCATTGCACTCTTTGCATTTAACCAAAGTAGATCTACTGTCATCTTTACATGGTATAGGCCTAGGCGGAAGCTTTACACCGTGTATATTCCGCTCGTTGCTAACTTGTGTAAAAAGCTTATCACAAATGCTGCACACTAAGGAAGAATCAGCCGGTTTCTCGACTAACTCTTTCCTTTTAGGACATACACCGAGAAATTTCTGTTCATGCACTTTCCTGTAACTTTTCTTGTGAAGTCCTTGTTACAGTAATTACATTTAAGAAAAGGCGAATTCACTCCCGCCATGGTTATGCTCTCAGTTTGTTTACGTTTGTCAGCTGTTGAAGAGCGCGGGACGCTTGGCGGGGGGGGGGGAGGAATGATGGACCAATGAGGGACGCGCTTACTGGAGGTGCTGGCTGCACCAATCACAAGACCCATTAGCAAAGACTGGCCAGCCGTCCCCATCCGCTTCCCCCTTCCTTCCCGGCTGACTGCATGGGGTCCTGCTGAACGTGCCCCCCCTGTGACTTCCATGGTCCAAGGCAGCCACTATGGCTAATACATAAACAGGAATTTTTTTAGTGAAACAGGGAAATTACTGAAGTTTAAACTAACTATAGTAGCTAGGGTAATTACCTTAAGGTGGTAATACACTTTTGTTACATTGGAGTGCCATGATTCCTCCAAAGTATGCCAGGAAACAGGACCACATGAACAAAAATAATGATGTTCTGTTGCTTGGAATAGTTTGGAGGAATCGGGCTGTTGCTCCAAATTTGCCACAACTGTACTTTCCTTTGTGGTGGCAACACTGTGCGAGGGAGGAGATTATAGAGATTGTGATATTGGTAACACTTTGTTACCAGTACTGCCAAATATGGGGAATTTTTCCTAGATATGAAGAATTAGAAGTACCAATGGGAATATTATATACAGATTGTTCAAGAGTAAATGGGGAAATTTCTACCAGACAAAATATCAAGAAGATGGTAGAAGATGTGAGACCAAAGAGTATGGAAGGTAAAGAGGGGACACTCTGCCCGCTCCCGTGTTATTTTAGCAACGATGGCGCCCCAAGTGAGAAGCGCGTAAAACTCGCGTTGTGGCGTCACTGGCGTGGTAAACAGCATGGTTGGTACCCATTTTGTGCACTTTTAATGCTTTACCAGCAGAAGCACAGTAGGCTACACTGCAGACTTTGTTGAAAAGATGGACCAATTATTCAACTGTTTTAATAGTGGAACTCGTACCAGTGCTGCTAATTAAATGAGACATGCATTTAGTGTAAATTCAGGTCACAAGGAATTATTATCTGGCTGCTTGACATGGTTCACTAATACTAAATCATTGGGTCCTCGTAAACTGCCTTGTTTCCTTGGTTGGCAGATGAACATAAATGATCTGATACAGTTGTGGGATGAGCTACATTCACAGTACAAGCTGTCTTACTTACTAACCAATAGACTCAATCAGGAGTGCTTGGAGAATTTATTTTGAGTAGCGTGGTATATAGTTAACTCACTTGGTTGGCTACCCCAGAGTACACTCAAGGTTCATCTATCAGTGACCAATGCATAGATGGGTAGCCCACAATTGTTGGCAAGCCACCCCATCACATTAACATGAAACGTAGTGAACTACATAGAATAAGTCGTGCTTGTTGTGGTTGTACTAGTGGTAACTAGTTGTAGTGGTGGTTGTACTTGTGGTAGTTGTAGTAGTGGTTGTACTGGTGGTAGTGGTAGTTATGAGACTGCCAGAGGCCTATCTAAATGACAGTGGATTTGATGTGTGTGTGTGAGTGTGCCGAGCATTACGGTGGGTTAGAGAATAAAGTAATTGTATAAATTGGGACTTTTTAATAGCCTTTTACGCCATATAAAGACACTGGGGAAGTATTCTTGGACACCTCGGGATATGGTGGAACACAGGGCACGATTACAGCAGTAGGAACGTGAGCGTGTCAAATGTCAGTGACGAGTTAAAATGTAGGCTTCTTTAAAAAAAACATCTGGAAATTACTAAGGAAGCACTACAGGTATAAGTACATCGATATATGTATGTGCATAATGTAAATTGAAAAGTATATTTCCAATCTTCATAAGCGATAACAACAAGACAAGTAGCATTGGGCATTGGTGTTGACGAGTAGTTTAACGCGCTTGCCGTCGGGCGGCGCCACTGTTTCCGCTGTTACATCCTCCCCATAGGGGCGGTCGCGGGTGTCCCTTCTTTACCTTCCATACTCTTTGGTGAGACTATTGTAGTGGCGCCATACACACCACTCCGTATTCCTTTGTATATTCCATGTGCTGGTACACCACTCCTTGTTCCTTTGTATATTCCATGTGCTGGTACACCACTCCTTGTTCCTTTGTACTCTCCCAGGCCCCAGACAAGCCACAGTCTGATGGGTAAGTTAATCCAGTCCCCTGACACAGCTTAACCCACTCTTGGGAGTGCAAACACCAGCCTCCCACTCTCTCCAGGTATGAATGGAGATGGGTGCAGCAGGTCAGGTGATGTGTTTGGTCACATGGGCACGCTACATATGGGAACCTGGGAACGAGAGGATAAAAAGGGGAAGCTGAGCTTTCAGAGGCAGACTATCCAGTGACCTACTACAGAGGAAGTTCCTGCCCAACTGCTGCCGTCTACACACACATGTATGTTCCCACTCTGACCACACATTGTATTCCTGCTCTACAATATTACACAAGCTGCACTACAACTACCAACTCTCCATGATGCTGCATGACAGACTGGCCTTCCCTATATTTATATGTACTACTCACCTGTATATTACCAATAAACCGTACTGTGTAGTCTTGAGTCTGTTCACCTGGGTAGATATATAAGGAGCTTCCTTATTACTCTTCCACTATCTTCAAGAGTAAACAGGGAATATTTGAGGTAAAAAGGTAAATTTGGATTATAAAGGTGTGGATATGTAGTGAGTGAGATGTGGCAACACTGTGTATTGTGGCAACACTGTGTGACCAGATTAGACCTTAACAACACAACACACCGGCAGGATGGTGTTAATTAAGGCTTTATCATCATCATATCTACTCTCTGCACTCAATAATGGTAATATAATACACAGTACAACATTATAATAAACTGTTAATGTAAATATTGTAAGTTTATGTGTAAATAATGAAGTAAATAAAGTGACGGTGAAAGTTGCTCTTCTCCAATAACGTAAAGATAACTAATATTAATTACATTTATTTATTTATTTAAATAATAATAATAATTGTAATATAAGTAACTTAGAGTAACGATAATGACAAGTACAAACTCTATTTATTTATTTAGATAATAATGATAATATACGTAACTTAAGAATAAAGAAAATAAATACTAACTAACGTAATTTATTTAGATAATAATAATAATAATATATTTTTGGTACATTGGAGTGCATTAGTTGCCTAAAAATATAGTAAATTTACAGAAGTAGTTAATTCGGTAAATATTGAATGAATTACCGTTATTGTGTACTGTTGTTCTACCTTCATTACCCACTTATATAGACCATTCTAACACTATTTTCTTCTATGGCATTTCCTCCACAAATGCCCCATTTCCAAGATAGGGTATATTCAAATGGGGCATTTTGAAATTAACCTGACCTTACATGACCTGACCTAACCTAACCTAACCTAGACCACATCAGACTACCGGGACCTAACCTGGACAAACTACCGGGACCTAACCTGGACAAACTACCGGGATATAACCGGTGTAAACTATCATAAAGTGACCGGGGCATATTTCCGGGACCTAGCCGGATGTGGTAACACTGCGCGGCCCTAGCCAAAAACACAGTTATTCTGTAATAATACCCCAAAAAATATAAGGTATATATGTTGTTATTTTTGCTTGGAATAGTTTTGAGGAATCTTAATAAACTTACATAGAATAATAATGTGTGGTATTCAAGAACATTGATGGTGTATACGATGGTGGTGTGGTATGGGTATGATGGCTACATTGTTGTTTGGTTGGTTCTATAGCCATCGTATCAATACCACACCACCATGGTACTGATATGTTAGGTTGGGTTAGGTTAGGTTTAATAGGTTAGGTTGGATTGGTTTAGGTTAGGTTAGGGTAGATTGGGTTTAATAAGTTATTTTTGGGTTGGGTTTAATAGGTTAGGGTTGGATTGGATTGGTTTAGGTTAGGTTAGGGTAGATTGGGTTTAATAAGTTATTTTTGGGTTGGGTTTAATAGGTTAGGTTTGGATTGGGCTAGGTTTAGGTTAGGTCAGGTTGGGTTGGGCTAGGTTAGGGTAGGATAGATTGAGTTGGGTTAGGTTTGGGTTTAATAGGTTAGGGTTGGGTTTAATAGGTTGGATTGGGTTGGGTTTAATAGGCTTGGGTTGGGTAAGTTAGGTTGGATTGGTTTAGGGCAGGTTAAGTTTGGGTTGGGTTTAATAGGTTAGATTGGGTTGGTTAGGTTAGGTTGGGTTGGTTTGGTTTAGGTTAGGGTAGATTTGGTAAGTTAGGGTAGATTGGGTTGGTTAGGGTAGGGTAGATTGGGTTGGGTTAGGTTAGGGTAGATTGAGTTAGGTTAGGTTAGGGTAGATTGGGTGGGTCAGGTTAGAGTAGGTTGGGTGGGTTAGGTTAGGGTAGATTGGGTTGGTTGGGTTAGGTTAGGTTAAGGTAGATTGGGTTGGGTTAGGTTAGGGTAGATTGGGTTGGGTTAGGGTTAGATTAGGTTAGACAAGGACCTATAGGATCCAACACTACTTCCAAATCATAATAACAGCTTCAAATGATATAATAACAAACCATTCACTGCTTACATATCATAATAAGGAATGTATGTATGTATGTATGTATACTACTGGTATAATATATACAGTAGTGTATATTTTAGGTGTTCTGGTGTGAGGAGTGTCAAGCAGTGTACCACAACAATTTAATGAATATATGTAGCCTATGTATGCTATTGCTATATATATATATAGTAAAAGTCCCTTAATCCAACTATGGATACTCCGAAAATCCCAATACAGTAAAAGTCCCTTAATCCGGAGGTCTGTACCTCGGAATGCTCGCTCCCCCGCAACTTTTTGGGCCCACCAATTTTACCCATAATTACTGTATTCCCCCCCCCCCAAAAAAAAAAAAAAAAAAAAAACTGTTATCTGCCGGGATATAATTGAGTGTTGTGGGTGTGTAGAGTATTCATCATGGCTGCTAATAAACCACCAAAGAAGGCCACTAACAAGTTGAGACCTCCTAACACTTTAAATTAGGAGTGTCAGCTGTGATCCTCCCACCAGCCCCTCCCTACCTCATAAATTCCCTGTGATGGGGAAACCTGTGTTTAAAAGTAATACCAGTATTTTATATGTATTTTGGGGGTATTTTTCTATAACACGGAATTTTTGGTAATTTGGAAGTCTCAAACCCCCCTGCCTTCCGGATTAAGGCACTTTTACTGTAGTCCAGAATTTTTAAAGTGGTAATAAAAGTTTCCGTTTTGGTGCCTGAGTTGCCTGTGTGGGGATTTTCTGGATGCATTGTCACATATGCCCACCTGACTCACAGACAGCTGAACCAACCACATTCTCCCAGCTATTAGGTGTACCTATGATTGTATGAGAACATGACAAAGTATAATGAATATAAACTGAGGAAATGTATTTGTATGAGTAGAAACTGAAGGATTATTGTTGATAACTGAACTTGTCAGAGGGTGCTATTAAGCCTATTAGGCCTACCCTTTTACAATGAACAACCTTAAAACACATTAATTTTCCATACTTTGGGCTCAAGTTTAGAATTATTTGTAGTCACTAGCTGTGTATGGGAACCAGAGATATGAGTGAAAGCACACATAGTTTGGAGAGTGGGTGTACAGGCAGACAGTCGTACACATCAAATTTAAGCCCTCGGGTATCTTGTGATAACTGGACAAGGGTCTCCTCCCACTTGATCCGAAATAGTGAAGGTTTACTGTTATCCTATAAATTGTGTGTTTCTTTTTCCATATTTGTATTTGGAGGTAAAAACATTAGTCCAGATGACCTTCAGTCCCCTGCAATACAGATTACAGGACTTTAACTGTATATGTATAATTTATTGTAGGTGTATTGGTACGAGGACTATCAACCAGTATACCCCAACATGCCGCCGCCGCCACCACCAAGACTAAGACAACATTGGGTCGGCCTGGTATGAAGAACATTGTGTTGGTGGATGGTGTGAGGACTCCATTCCTTATGTCGGGAACACAATACCAAAAACTAATGCCTCATGATCTGGCCAGACAAGCACTCAAGTAAGACCATACGGATTGGCAGTAGTAGTAGTAGTTGTAGTAGTATTGGTAGTAGTAGTTGTGGTATTGGTAGTATTGGTTATAGTAGTAGTTGTAGTAGTAGTAGTATTGGTAGTAGTAGTTGTAGTAGTATTGGTTGTAGTATTGATAGTAGTAGTTGTAGTATTGGTAGTATTGGTTATAGTAGTAGTTGTAGTAGTAGTAGTATTGGTAGTAGTAGTTGTAGTAGTATTGGTTGTAGTATTGGTAGTAGTAGTTGTAGTATTGGTTGTAGTAGTAGTAGTAGTATTGGTAGTAGTAGTTGTAGTAGTATTGGTTGTAGTATTGGTAGTAGTAGTTGTAGTATTGGTTGTAGTAGTAGTAGTAGTATTGGTAGTAGTAGTTGTAGTAGTATTGGTTGTAGTATTGGTAGTAGTAGTTGTAGTATTGGTTGTAGTAGTAGTAGTAGTATTGGTAGTAGTAGTTGTAGTAGTATTGGTTGTAGTATTGGTAGTAGTAGTTGTAGTATTGGTTGTAGTAGTAGTAGTAGTATTGGTAGTAGTAGTTGTAGTAGTATTGGTTGTAGTATTGGTAGTAGTAGTTGTAGTATTGGTTGTAGTAGTAGTAGTAGTATTGGTAGTAGTAGTTGTAGTAGTATTGGTTGTAGTATTGGTAGTAGTAGTTGTAGTATTGGTTGTAGTAGTAGTAGTAGTATTGGTAGTAGTAGTTGGGGTTGTTGGTCATTTGGAATGTAGCTGGGATTACTGGATAGTGAGACATTATTATTATTATTTATTTTTTTATTATTATTGTTATTATTATTACAGGTATTATTATTATTATTATTATTGTTGATGTTGTTGTGGTTGTACTTGTTATTATTATTATTATTATTATTACAGGTATTCTTCTTCTTATTATTATTGTTGTTGTCGTTGTACTTGTTATTATTATTATTATTTTTCTTATAATTTTTTTATAATGCATTGTAATGTACACTGTGTAATGCCTGTTGTTATGTGTGTGTATTGTACTGTGTGTAATGAATGTGTGTACAGTAATGTCTCTCTGTACATTACACACACACATACACCCAGTGGTGGATAATGAAGGTTTACTGTACACACATTCATTACATAACAGTACAATACACACACATAATAACATTACATTAGTAAACTACACTTTACACACACTACTTATAGTTCAAGTCCTTATATTATACGGTAACTAAAAAAAACTGGACAAATCTGTGTAATGTAGTGGTGAGGTTGTAATGCCAACGGAACAACCGTATTAAACAAATGTTATTATTTTGGTTACCAATATGTTCCCGTAATGAAATTATATATTAGATATTTATAAGCAATATAATGTAATTAAGTTGCTATGGAGTGTGGTTTATGCATAACAATATGTATCATAAATTCTAATACAGTATTTCCCAAGATATATTATGGTTCAGTAGGCTACTTACCTTTGTGGCTGTTCTGTTGGCACTACAACCTCACCACTACATCACACACAGTTTTAGAGGTTTTTTATAGTTATATAAGGACTTGAACTATAAGTAGTGTGTGTAAAGTATAGTTTACTAGTTATTGTTTGCTATTTGTTGTTCCATCAGCTTCTAAATAGTTTATATTGACTACAAAACAAAGATATATTGAGTAGGTTATATCCCAACGTGTATGTGATGATATTAGCTACCACTTCCCAAGATATATATTGTGGAATTTTATCAGCTTACCTTCCTTTCTGTAGTAATGCATAGCAACTGATGTTTACATTTTTTTTAAATATTTTAATGTTCCTAATTTCCATCAATATTAGAGAGTGGAACAGGATGTAAACATACTCAATGTCAATGTATGGGAAGTTACACCAACAGTTATAAATCAACCAGTCAGCTATCAAGGCCCTTCAAGGTGGCATGGCTACTGGGCCAAGTTAGTGTAAAAAGAGTGTAACTGTGTGTGTGTTATTTACAGAGGTCTGGTGTCACGTACTGGTGTGGACAAGTCAGCTGTGGACTACCTAGTGATGGGTACAGTAATTAGTGAAGTGAAGACCTCCAATGTGGCCAGGGAAGCAGCACTGGGGGCAGGATTCTCTGATAAAACACCAGCACATACTGTTACTATGGCTTGTATATCATCTAACCAGGCTATTACTACATGTATGTATTAAATGTATACACACACACACACACACACACATACTGTTACTATGGCTTGTATATCATCTAACCAGGCTATTACTACATGTATGTATTAATATACACACACACACACACACACATACTGTTACCATGGCTTGTATATCATCTAACCAGGCTATTACTACATGTAGGTATTAATATACACACACACACACACACACACACACATACTGTTACCATGGCTTGTATATCATCTAACCAGGCTATTACTACATGTATGTATTAAATGTATACACACACACATACACATATACATATATATACTAGTGGAGGTACCCAGTGTTGGCTGGGAAAGATGCACTCTGGAGTTTAGAAATAGTCAATATTAACTTTATAATATGTGAAAGCATTTCAGTCTTGTTGCGTTAGTTAAAAATATTCCGCGATCTCATGCCACTTGTCAGTTGTCATACATACATACATACATACAGACAATATAGTACCATCGCACTATTAAGTGTTGCCAGTTGTCATACATACATAAAGACAATATAGTACCATCGCACTATTAAGTGTTGCCACAAAATACAGTGTTTTTGTTCAAGAAGCAGTATTGGTATTTCTTATTTTTTGGTAAGGTGTTGCTTGTTGTTCTAAACAAGGCACAGAAATAAAATCAGTATCTAAAAATCTCTATATAACCAACTGCAGTGTATGAAAAAGGTTGGTAATTAGCGATATACGATAATATGGGACAAAACTTTATGAAATATTAAGTTCCTGTTTACTGAGATGGAGAATACAAATGTGGAGCAAATTTGGTTATGAAAATAAGTGAAGTAAACCTTACTATTGCTAAGTGGTATAAGGAGAAAAACAAAATTGTATAGTAAGTGGTGTAAGGAGAAAAACAAAATTGTATCAGAGAATATATTAAAGATTGAGAAATGGTAAGTTAACTAGTGGGAAATAAATAAAACTGTTTTGCAAGTACAGTATGTCCATAAATTATTGTGTCCGAAACTTTATGAAAAATATGACAACACTTCGTAGCGCGACTGTACATACGTCTTTTTAGCTTGAAGGCCCGACACTGACGGAATTTACAAATAGCCTTTTTGCCGTATTCAGCTCTTAACAAAATTTCTGGTCGAGCTGTACATTTGGCACACGTTTTTAGCGGCTGGTATATATTTACAGGTGCCGGACTGATGCATGCAGGTGTGTATGACGTGTGTGTTGCTGGAGGTGTGGAGTTCATGTCTGATGTGCCAATCAGACATTCACGCAAGATGAGGGAACTTATGCTCAAACTTAACAAGGCTAGGACCACTGGTGAGTTGATCTATTTATTTATTTATTTAATATTAAGGAACCCTGTGTGTTTGTGTTGTATGTGTCTGTGTGTGTCTGTTTTGTGTGTGTGTGTCTGTCTGTGTGTTGTCTGTGTCTGTGTGTGTGTGTGTCTGTTTTGTGTGTGTTGTGTGTCTGTGTGTATATGTTGTGTGTGTGATGTAATCAGAAAATTGGAGGTAAATGAGTCCTTCAAATATTGCCACCAAACACACACACACACACACAGGTATATGGAAGGAGCTTGTTTGTTTCATGGCATAGTCAGGAGGAACCAGAAGCCTCCAATTCTCATACACCAACACAGGGTCCTTAAGATTGACAGTACAGTGTGGGTGAATTGTAAGGTTACTGATTCCTCCTAACTATACCATATAACACACACCCTCAATGGTACTAATGGTGACTCTGTTTCATGGTGTAGTTTGGAGGAATAGTTTGCTCCAGATTTACCAACAGTGTATTCTCTTATTAAGGGGGTGTGGGAATAGGGGGACAGGCTTGGGGGGGGGGGGTTAGGGGGGTGCAGGAGTAGGGGGTCAGGCTTGGGGTGTGTGGGAATAGGGGGACAGGCTTGGGGGGGGGTTTAGGGGGGTGCAGGAGTAGGGGGTCAGGCTTGGGGTGTGTGGGAATAGGGGGACAGGCTTGGGGGGGGGGGTTTAGGGGGGTGCAGGAGTAGGGGGTCAGGCTTGGGGTGTGTGGGAATAGGGGGACAGGCTTGGGGGGGGTGGGTTTAGGGGGGTGCAGGAGTAGGGGGTCAGGCTTGGGGGGGGTGGGAATAGGGGGACAGGCTTGGGGGGGGGGGTTTAGGGGGGTGCAGGAGTAGGGGGTCAGGCTTGGGGTGTGTGGGAATAGGGGGACAGGCTTGGGGGGGGGGGTTAGGGTGTTGTGGGAATAAGGGACAGGCTTTCTACCCACCCCAAGCCTGTCCCCCTATTCCCGCACCAACCCCCCCCCCCCAAGCCTGTCCCCCTATTCCCCCCCCCCAAGCCTGTCCCCCTATTCCCCCCCCCCCCCCCAAGCCTGTCCCCCTACTCCCGCCCCCCTTAAGTGGCAATACAGTGTTGGTAAATCTGGAGCAAATGATTCCTTCAAACTATTCCCAGCAACAACACAACACCATTATATTTGTTGATGTGGTGTTGTTTCCTGACATACTATGGAGGAATCAAGACACTCCACTGTAACAACAGTGTATTACCACCTTAAATATTATGATTAATGTGTCATTATTATTATTATTATTATTATTATGCAGGAATTCTTAATATTATGATTATTATGATGAAACTAAACCAGCCTAAAACTACTGGTGGGATTATTAGTGTTGTTATGATTATGTTATTGTTGTTGTTGTTGATCTGTGCACAAAAGGTTATATTCTCTCTATTTATAATTCATTTTATGGGGGTGCGGGAATAGGGGGACAGGCTTGGGGGGGTTTTGGGGGTGCAGGAGTAGGGGAACAGGCTTGGGGGGGTTTTGGGGGGTGCAGGAGTAGGGGAACAGGCTTGGGGGGGTTTTGGGGGGTGCAGGAGTAGGGGGACAGGCTTGGGGGGGTTTTGGGGGGTGCAGGATTAGGGGTGTGTGGGAATAGGGGACAGGCTTTCTACCCACCCCAAGCCTGTCCCCCTATTCCCACACCACCCCAGTCCCCCCCCCCCAAAGCCTGTCCCCCTATTCCCCCTCCAAGCCTGTCCCCCTATTCCCCCTCCAAGCCTGTCCCCCTATTCCCCCCCCAAGCCTGTCCCCCTATTCCCCCCCCAAGCCTGTCCCCTCCTTAAGCCTTATTAGAATCTCCAAAAAGGGATATGGACTTCAAGTAAATTGTTTTTTTTTTTTTTTTTTTTTTCTCTCTCCAGCCACCTGCCTTCCTACACCATGGTACAGTTGGACACAGTAATGGGTGGTACAGTCCAGGTGAAAGATACTTGTCCCATTTGAGTAACCAGTGTGTATTATGAGGTAGTTGCTTTTTATTACCATCCTCAATACTGACTTCTGCCCCTGATGTCTCCTATTTGGCACTAATAAGGAACTTGATATTGGCACAAATGGACCATCTTTCACTTGGGGCTGTACCACCCATTACTGTGTCCAACTGTATGTGTATGTGTGTGTGAAATGTAAAGGAGTTTTTGGTAATTCCAAGTGAAGGACATAATTATATACTCCATTCATGTGTCCAACTGTACATTAGAATTTCACTTCTGTTTATCCTTCCTTTGCCTTCCTTCCTTATTCACGTTTTTCTCTCTTCCTTCTCCCTCTTTCATCCCTGCCACCTTTCCAAACACCACCTTCACCTTTCCACCTGCATTGACCACCACCACCTAGAGGGGAAGACAGTGCTAACTCCATTTACTAGTGGGGAAAGACAGTGCAAACTCAATTTACTAGTGGGGTAAGACAGTGCTAACTCCATTTACTAGGGGGGAAGACAGTGCTAACTCCATTTACTAGTGGGGTAAGACAGTGCTAACTCCATTTACTAGTGGGGGGTAAGACAGTGCTAACTCCATTTACTAGTGGGGTAAGACAGTGCTAACTCCATTTACTAGTGGGGGGAAGACAGTGCTAACTCCATTTACTAGTGGGGTAAGACAGTGCTAACTCCATTTACTAGTGGGGTAAGACAGTGCTAACTCCATTTACTAGTGGGGGGTAAGACAGTGCTAACTCCATTTACTAGTGGGGGAAGACAGTGCAAACTCCATTTACTAGTGGGGGTAAGACAGTGCTAACTCCATTTACTAGTGGGGGAAGACAGTGCTAACTCCATTTACTAGTGGGGGTAAGACAGTGCTAACTCCATTTACTAGTGGGGGTAAGACAGTGCTAACTCCATTTACTAGTGGGGTAAGACAGTGCAAACTCCATTTACTAGTGGGGGTAAGACAGTGCTAACTCCATTTACTAGTGGGGTAAGACAGTGCAAACTCCATTTACTAGTGGGGTAAGACAGTGCTAACTCCATTTACTAGTGGGGGTAAGACAGTGCTAACTCCATTTACTAGTGGGGGTAAGACAGTGCTAACTCCATTTACTAGTGGGGTAAGACAGTGCTAACTCCATTTACTAGTGGGGGTAAGACAGTGCAAACTCCATTTACTAGTGGGGGGTAAGACAGTGCTAACTCCATTTACTAGTGGGGGTAAGACAGTGCAAACTCCATTTACTAGTGGGGGTAAGACAGTGCTAACTCCATTTACTAGTGGGGTAAGACAGTGCTAACTCCATTTACTAGTGGGGGTAAGACAGTGCTAACTCCATTTCACCAGAGGTTGTTTTACTGTACTGTGTTATAATTATAATATTGATTGTGTTTATAGGAGCACGTCTGAGCCTACTATCCCAGCTGTCAATGAAGCACCTTGTACCAGACCTTCCTGCTGTGGCTGAGTTCTCTACTAATGAGTCAATGGGACACTCTGCTGACAGACTGGCTGCTGCATTTAAGGTCAGTTTTGTACACACACACACACACACACACACACACACACACACACACACACACACACAACTATTTCACCATACAAAAGTGTTGTACCCATCACCCACCATTCTTGTATTAATACAGTCAGTCTAGTATCTCCTACAATACAGGAGGGGGGTGGGGGACCACACTCACTAACAATGACCCCACTAAAGGCTCAAATATCCTGGGAGCTGTACAGTTAGCCACACATGAAGCTGGTACACCTCATTTCTTGTGAGGTAGCTACAACAGGAAGGAAAGTGAGCAAGAGTTATAGTTTGTTGACAGGCAGACAGTAATAATATTTTACTATCTGTCTGTCAACATCTATCTATCTATCTATAGCTCTGACGCCTCGTTCCCTCCGGGAACTCCCCCCAAGGGGGTGGCCACGGCAGAAGTGTCTCCAGTTCTCCCTGTTCCAACACTCCCTCCTTACTTGGTCAAGCCCTACTCTGCCCCTCATGTTTCTCTCCTTTACATACTCTTCCACTCTGTTCTGCCATCTAACCGGTGGTCTGCCTCTCACACCAGGTCCCACAACTTCACTTCCATACACCTTCTTTACAAACTCCTCACCTTGCATTCTCTCTACATGTCCAAACCATCTCGGTGTATCACGTTTCACTCTCTCAACCACTCCACACTCAATACCAATTGCCTTCTCACTCATACCACACCTCTCATATACACTCTCATTACTTTCTCCATCCCACCTAGTAAGTCCACATGCTCCTCTCAAGTAACTCATTTCCACAGCACCTATTCTAGACTGATGCGCCCTACTCCATGTCCATGTCTCCGACGCATATGTCAGTGTTGGCAGGATTATACTATTTCGTAGTCCCCTTTTCACTTCCATACTCACACTTCTACCCTTCATAATCCTCCCCAGTGATCCTATGACCTGTCTACCCTTCACTGCTCTCTCCCTAATTTCTCCTTCCATACTTCCATGTTTACACATAACTGTACCCAGGTATTTAAACTCCTTCACTTCCTCCATCCTCTCGCCCCTCAGAGTTATCTCACACTTCGTCCCAGTTGGTACTCCCACTCTGTAAGGTGTAGCAAAGTCAATCACTTCAGTTTCTGCTCTCTCAAATACCATCACTTTACTTTTACCCACATTCACCTTCAGTTTCCTTCGTTTACACACAGACTGAAATTCGTCCACCACTCTCTGTAACTCCCTTTCACTCTCAGCCATCAGCACAGTGTCATCCGCAAACAAACTTGCTGCCAAGGACCAATTTGCTTCATTCAGCCTCAGTTTCACCCCCAGACCATTCACTTTGGCTTTCACCTCTCTCATACAACCATCCATATATATATTGAACAGCCATGGTGACATAACACATCCCTGTCTCAGCCCTACACTAATATTAAAACTCTCACTTAGATCACCCTCTACCTGTACACATGCTTTTGCATCTGCATAAAAAGCCTCAATACCTTTCAGCAAAGGCCCCCCAACTCCATAAATTCTCAACACCTCTGTCATAGCTTTCCTATCAACTCTATCATATGCCTTCTCCAAGTCCATGAAGGCAGCATACAACTTCTTACCCTTCCCAATATATTTCTCCACTATTGATTTTAATGCAAATATCTGGTCCACACATCCTCTACCCTTTCTGAACCCTCCCTGCTCCTCACTAACTTTATTCCCTGTTACTTCCATCAGTCTCTCAGTCAGAACCTTCCCGTACACCTTCCCCGGTACACTAAGAAGGCTTATTCCCCTATAGCTACCACACTCATCCTTACTTCCCTTCCCCTTATACAAAGGTACAATTATGGCTCTCCTCCAATCCTCTGGCACCTCTCCCTGCCTCCAGGCCAATGTACATATAAGCAACATCCACTCCACCACTACCTCCCCCCCACACTTTAACATTTCAGCAGTTATCCCATCCACCCCTTTGTCTGTCAACAAAGTACATATTTTGTTCCCTTTCCTTTGTAGCTACCTCATATGTAACGAGCACCACCAGCTTCATGTGTGGCTAACTGTACCCCTTGTCTGTCCTGTGTCCTATACTGGTGTTGGAACACACACACACACACACACACACACACACACACACCTTTATAAAAGAGAAAAGGATATTGATGATGATGGTGATTATTATTATTATAACATTCAGCAATGTTCTGGTGAGGGACTTTTGACAATTTTCTGAACCTTACATACAAGTTTCATAGTTTTGTAAATGTCTATATACAGGTAGAATGTTTAATTATATGGTAGACCATCAATTATTTAAACCAACATGTTAGTTTATCTGTATAACAAAGTAACAAACAACACAGCATTCACTTTAAATGTAATATTTATCTATTCATAATGACTGAGAATACATCCTCATATATTTTTCAATTACATTATCATTATCAAGTGAAAGTTTGTGTTTACCGTGAATACTGCTAAACATGAAGTGAGGTGTGTGCAGTGTGTGTTTGGTCATTGTTCAACACTCATATATTTACATTATTATACTCACTTTAAAAAATGCCTGACTGGCATCTCGGTGTGTGTGTGTATGTATGTATTTAATCTTACCTCCTTACATAACATTCCAGGTGTCTCGTGAAGAACAGGATGAGTTTGCAGTTCGTTCCCATTCCCTGGCCCACAAAGCCCAGGAGGCAGGTCATCTGAGTGACCTGGTGACCTACAAGGTACCCGGTGTTGACCAGGTAGTGGACCAAGACAATGGTATCCGTGTGTCAACACCTCAACAGTTGGCTAAACTTAAACCAGCATTTGTTAAGCCTCATGGAACCATTACTGCTGCTAATGCTTCATATCTAGTGAGTATGTGTGTGTGGTGTGTTGTGTGTGTTTATATCTATCTAGTGTTGTGTGTGGTGTGTTGTGTGTGTTTATATCTATCTAGTGTTGTGTGTGTTGTGTTGTGTGTGTTTATATCTAGTGTTGTGTGTGTTGTGTTGTGTGTGTTTATATCTAGTGTTGTGTGTGTTGTGTTGTGTGTGTTTATATCTAGTGTTGTGTGTGTTTAGGTGTGTTTGTATCTAGTGTTGTGTGTGGTGTGTTGTGTGTGTTTATATCTATCTAGTGTTGTGTGTGGTGTGTTGTGTGTGTTTATATCTATCTAGTGTTGTGTGTGTTGTGTTGTGTGTGTTTATATCTAGTGTTGTGTGTGTTGTGTTGTGTGTGTTTATATCTAGTGTTGTGTGTGTTGTGTTGTGTGTGTTTATATCTAGTGTTGTGTGTGTTTAGGTGTGTTTGTATCTAGTGTTGTGTGTGTTGTGTTGTGTGTGTTTATATCTATCTAGTGTTGTGTGTGGTGTGTTGTGTGTGTTTATATCTATCTAGTGTTGTGTGTGTTTAGGTGTGTGTGTTTATATCTAGTGTTGTGTGTGTTTATATCTAGTGTTGTGTGTGTTTAGGTGTGTGTGTTTATATCTAGTGTTGTGTGTGTTTATATCTAGTGTTGTGTGTGTTTATATCTAGTGTTGTGTGTGTTTATATCTATCTAGTGTTGTGTGTGTTTAGGTGTGTGTGTTTATATCTAGTGTTGTGTGTGTTTATATCTAGTGTTGTGTGTGTTTAGGTGTGTGTGTTTATATCTAGTGTTGTGTGTGTTTATATCTAGTGTTGTGTGTGTTTAGGTGTGTGTGTTTATATCTAGTGTTGTGTGTGTTTATATCTAGTGTTGTGTGTGTTTATATCTAGTGTTGTGTGTGTTTATATCTAGTGTTGTGTGTGTTTATATCTAGTGTTGTGTGTGTTTATATCTAGTGTTGTGTGTGTTTATATCTATCTAGTGTTGTGTGTGTTTAGGTGTGTGTGTTTATATCTAGTGTTGTGTGTGTTTATATCTAGTGTTGTGTGTGTTTAGGTGTGTGTGTTTATATCTAGTGTTGTGTGTGTTTATATCTAGTGTTGTGTGTGTTTAGGTGTGTGTGTTTATATCTAGTGTTGTGTGTGTTTATATCTAGTGTTGTGTGTGTTTATATCTAGTGTTGTGTGTGTTTATATCTAGTGTTGTGTGTGTTTATATCTAGTGTTGTGTGTGTTTAGGTGTGTTTATATCTGGTGTTGTGTGTGTTTCGGTGTGTTTATATCTGGTGTTCTGTGTGTTTAGGTGTGTTTATATCTGGTGTTGTGTGTGTTTAGGTGATAAGGTGTGTTCCTATCTGGTGTTCTGTGTGTTACAGTGTGTTTGTATCTAGTCAGTTGGTTGGGGGATCTGAGGTGTTATGTGTGTTAAGGTGTATTCCTATCTGGTGTTCTGTGTGTTGGTATCTAGTATTGTGTGTGTTAAGGTGTGTTCGTATAACATAAAGTCAAATATAGCATAGATTAAAATACCGGCTACATAATGTGAGGAATTATCATAGCCAATATTTCTAACCTTGAGACTGATGTGTTTAATGTGTACTGAAGCTAAGACTAATGAATCAAATTTAGCAAAGATTGAAATAACATAAAGTGAGGAATTACTGTTACCATTATTTCTAACCTTGAGACTGATGTTGCTTCGGCCTGTTTAATCTGTACTGAAGCTAAGACTGAGGAGTTAGGATTAGCATAGATTAAATAACATAATGTGAGGAATTACTGTTACCAATTTCTAACTCTTATTTTTAACTGTTATTTCTCACCTTCAGACTGATGGAGCGTCTGCGTGTTTGATCTGTACTGAAGAAAAGGCGAAGGAGATGGGATGGAAACCTAAAGCCTACATCCGTGACTTTACCTATGTGTCTCAGGATCCCAAAGATCAACTGTTACTCGGACCAACATATGCCACACCAAAAGTATGTGTTGTATGTATGTATGTATGTAAAGAAAGGTCATTCATTCATTGTGTAAGAGAGGTCATTCATTATTGTGTAAGAGAGGTCATTCATTCATTGTGTAAGAGAGGTCATTCATTCATTATTGTGTAAGAGAGGTCATTCATTCATTATTGTGTAAGAGAGGTCATTCATTATTGTGTAAGAGAGGTCATTCATTATTGTGTAAGAGAGGTCATTCATTATTGTGTAAGAGAGGTCATTCATTCATTATTGTGTAAGAGAGGTCATTCATTATTGTGTAAGAGAGGTCATTCATTCATTGTGTAAGAGAGGTCATTCATTCATTATTGTGTAAGAGAGGTCATTCATTATTGTGTAAGAGAGGTCATTCATTATTGTGTAAGAGAGGTCATTCATTCATTATTGTGTAAGAGAGGTCATTCATTCATTATTGTGTAAGAGAGGTCATTCATTATTGTGTAAGAGAGGTCATTCATTATTGTGTAAGAGAGGTCATTCATTATTGTGTAAGAGAGGTCATTCATTATTGTGTAAGAGAGGTCATTCATTCATTATTGTGTAAGAGAGGTCATTCATTATTGTGTAAGAGAGGTCATTCATTCATTGTGTAAGAGAGGTCATTCATTCATTATTGTGTAAGAGAGGTCATTCATTATTGTGTAAGAGATGTCATTCATTATTGTGTAAGAGAGGTCATTCATTCATTATTGTGTAAGAGAGGTCATTCATTCATTATTGTGTAAGAGAGGTCATTCATTATTGTGTAAGAGAGGTCATTCATTCATTATTGTGTAAGAGAGGTCATTCATTCATTATTGTGTAAGAGAGGTCATTCATTATTGTGTAAGAGAGGTCATTCATTCATTATTGTGTGAGAGGTCATTCATTCATTATTGTGTAAGAGAGGTCATTCATTATTGTGTAAGAGAGGTCATTCATTATTGTGTAAGAGAGGTCATTCATTATTGTGTAAGAGAGGTCATTCGTTATTGTGTAAGAGAGGTCATTCATTATTGTGTAAGAGAGGTCATTCATTCATTATTGTGTAAGAGAGGTCATTCATTATTGTGTAAGAGAGGTCATTCATTATTGTGTAAGAGAGGTCATTCATTATTGTGTAAGAGAGGTCATTCATTATTGTGTAAGAGAGGTCATTCATTATTGTGTAAGAGAGGTCATTCATTATTGTGTAAGAGAGGTCATTCATTATTGTGTAAGAGAGGTCATTCATTCATTATTGTGTAAGAGAGGTCATTCATTATTGTGTAAGAGAGGTCATTCATTCATTGTGTAAGAGAGGTCATTCATTCATTATTGTGTAAGAGAGGTCATTCATTATTGTGTAAGAGAGGTCATTCATTATTGTGTAAGAGAGGTCATTCATTCATTGTGTAAGAGAGGTCATTCATTCATTATTGTGTAAGAGAGGTCATTCATTATTGTGTAAGAGAGGTCATTCATTCATTATTGTGTAAGAGAGGTCATTCATTATTGTGTAAGAGAGGTCATTCATTCATTGTGTAAGAGAGGTCATTCATTCATTATTGTGTAAGAGAGGTCATTCATTATTGTGTAAGAGAGGTCATTCATTATTGTGTAAGAGAGGTCATTCATTCATTATTGTGTAAGAGAGGTCATTCATTCATTATTGTGTAAGAGAGGTCATTCATTATTGTGTAAGAGAGGTCATTCATTCATTATTGTGTAAGAGAGGTCATTCATTCATTATTGTGTAAGAGAGGTCATTCATTCATTATTGTGTAAGAGAGGTCATTCATTATTGTGTAAGAGAGGTCATTCATTCATTATTGTGTGAGAGGTCATTCATTCATTATTGTGTAAGAGAGGTCATTCATTATTGTGTAAGAGAGGTCATTCATTATTGTGTAAGAGAGGTCATTCATTATTGTGTAAGAGAGGTCATTCGTTATTGTGTAAGAGAGGTCATTCATTATTGTGTAAGAGAGGTCATTCATTCATTATTGTGTAAGAGAGGTCATTCATTATTGTGTAAGAGAGGTCATTCATTATTGTGTAAGAGAGGTCATTCATTATTGTGTAAGAGAGGTCATTCATTATTGTGTAAGAGAGGTCATTCATTATTGTGTAAGAGAGGTCATTCATTATTGTGTAAGAGAGGTCATTCATTATTGTGTAAGAGAGGTCATTCATTATTGTGTAAGAGAGGTCATTCATTCATTATTGTGTAAGAGAGGTCATTCATTATTGTGTAAGAGAGGTCATTCATTATTGTGTAAGAGAGGTCATTCATTATTGTGTAAGAGAGGTCATTCATTATTGTGTAAGAGAGGTCATTCATTCATTATTGTGTAAGAGAGGTCATTCATTCATTATTGTGTAAGAGAGGTCATTCATTCATTATTGTGTAAGAGAGGTCATTCATTATTGTGTAAGAGAGGTCATTCATTATTGTGTAAGAGAGGTCATTCATTATTGTGTAAGAGAGGTCATTCATTATTGTGTAAGAGAGGTCATTCATTATTGTGTAAGAGAGGTCATTCATTATTGTGTAAGAGAGGTCATTCATTATTGTGTAAGAGAGGTCATTCATTCATTATTGTGTAAGAGAGGTCATTCATTCATTATTGTGTAAGAGAGGTCATTCATTATTGTGTAAGAGAGGTCATTCATTATTGTGTAAGTACTGCAATGAATGGTGTACAAAGTGACTCAATGATTAACAAAACAACAAACATAATAATAATAATGTTGAATTAAAGAGAGAGAGAGAGACTGTGTGTGTGTGAAAGAGAAATTGTGTGTGTGTGTAAGAGAGAGAGAGAGAGAGAGAGAGAGTGAGTATTGCAATGAGTGGTGTACCAAGTGACTCAGTAATTAACAAAACAACAACAAACCTAATAATAATAATAATAATAATATTGTATTACAGTTACATAGTGTTATATTTTCTATATGCTGTAAATAAACCCTTGAACACAACACCACCACCACCAGCTGCGTGTGTGTGTGTGTGTGTGTGTGTGTACCAATTGTTATGACCAATAGTACACTACACCAATACACTGTTGTTACATTGGAGTGCCTTGATTCCTCCAAAGTAAGACCAGGAAACAACAGGACCACAGAAATAAAAATAATGGTGTTGTGTTGTTGCTTGGAATAATTTGGAGGAATCATTTGCTCCAGATTTACCAACACTGTATTTACCTCATTAATTAACCCTATAATAATGTCTTTGTTTAGGGGGGTGCTGGTGTAGGGGAAAGGCTTGGGGGGTGCGGGAATAGGGGGACAGGCTTGGGGGGGGTGTTGGGGTGTGTGGAAATAGGGGGACAGGCTTGGGGGGTGCGGGAATAGGGGGACAGGCTTGGGTGGGGGGGGGGTTTGGGGTGTGTGGGAATAGGGGGACAGGCTTTGGGGGGGAGTTGGGGGGTGCGGGAATAGGGGGACAGGCTTGAGGGGGGGGATAGGGGAACAGGCTTGGGGGGGGGTTTGGGGGGTGTGGAAATAGGGGGACAGGTTTGGGGTGGGTAGAAAGCCTGTCCCCTATTCCTGCACACCCCCCTAACCCCCCCCCCCCCCCAAGTCTGTCCCCCCTACTCCCGCACCCCCTTAACTTAAACAAACCGTATAATAATATGTTTGTTTATTTGAAGGTATTGGAGAAGGCTGGACTGAAGAACTGTGATGTAGATGTGTGGGAGATTCATGAGGCGTTTGCTGGCCAGATGTTGGCTAACCTGAAGGCCATGGACTCAGATTGGTTTGGTGAGACTTATATGGGTCGTAGTGGTAAGGTTGGTGCTCCACCCATGGATAAACTCAACCTTTGGGGAGGATCTCTGTCCATTGGTCATCCCTTTGGTGCTACAGGTAAATATTAACTATATGTACACACAGTATATAGTGATTATGTATGGTAAACACTGCATATACAGTGTGAATCTATACAGTATACATACCGTAGATATACAATGAATAAATACTTGTATACAACACTTACTTCATTTTACAATCAGTCCCTCATTGAACACCAACAAATGTTTTCCCAGACTTGTGTTATTCAACAACATGGAAAATATTCTTATGACATTAAACCCTACATTGTCCTAAAATAATGATAATATTTTACAGTACCTGTATATATATATTCTTATATCCAAAGGTATTTGTAATATCATATTTTTATAATTAAACATATGTACTTATTATTATTGTATGACCCTAAATCATACATTGTCCAAAGGTAATGATAATATTTTACAGTATTTATATTTTTATGATGGAAAAATCTACATTGTCATTAAGTAATGGTAATATATATGTCCAAAATTAATGGTAATATAATATTTTTATTTTTAAACATTTATTTTTAAACATATGCAATTCTAACATAGTGATAAGGTAATGGTAATATTATATAGTATTTATATTTTTATGACACTAAACCTTGCATTAATGATCCAAAGATAACTGTAATTAATATGGAAATTATTTGTTGTTACATTGGAGTGCCTTGATTCCTCCATAGTATGTCAGGAAACAACACCACAACAACAACTATAATGGTGTTGTGTTGTTGCTTGGAATAGTTTGGAGGAATCATTTGCTCCAGATTTACCAACACTGTATTTGTCCCTTAAGGGGGTGCGGGAGTAGGGGGACAGGTTGGGGGGGGGGGGCGGTTATGGGGGTGTAGGAATAGGGGACAGGCTTTCTACCCACCCCAAGCCTGTCCCCCTATTTCTGCACCCCCCAACCCTCCCCCAAGCCTGTCCCCTTACTCCCGCACCCCCCTAAACTCACCCCAAGCCTGTCCCCCTACTCCTGCACCCCCCAAACCTCCCCCAAAGCCTGTCCCCTACTCCCTCACCCCCCCCCAAAGCCTGTCCCCTACTCCCGCACCCCCCCCAAGCCTGTCCCCTACTCCTGCACCCCCCTAAACCCCCCAAGCCTGTTCCCTACTCCTGCACCCCCCTAAACCCCCCCAAGCCTGTCCCCTACTCCTGCACCCCCCTAAACCCCCCCAAGCCTGTCCCCTACTCCTGCACCCCCCTAAACCCCCCCAAGCCTGTCCCCTACTCCTGCACCCCCCTAAACCCCCCCAAGCCTGTCCCCTACTCCTGCACCCCCCCAAGCCTGTCCCCCTATTTCCACACACTCCTAACTCCCCCCCCATGCCTGTCCCCCCCCTACTCCCACACCCCCCTAACCCCCCCCAAGCCTGTCCCCTACTCGTGCACACCCCTAACCCCCCCCCAAGCCTGTCCCCTACTCGTGCACACCCCTAACCCCCCCCCCCCACCAAGCCTGTCCCCCCCCTACTCGTGCACCACCTTAATATTTGTATTGGTATCATCAGGTGTCAGACTACTGATGCACTCAGCACATCGTCTGATCAAGGAGGATGGTCAGTTTGCCTGTATTTCTGCCTGTGCTGCTGGTGGTCAGGTTAGTCACACATAGCAATTATATTGGATGAAAAATATTAGTGTAAAAATATTAGTATAAAAATATTAGTGTAAAAATATTAGTGTAAAAATATTGGTATAAAAATATTAGTGTAAAAATATTGGTATAAAAATATTAGTGTAAAAATATTAGTATAAAAATATTAGTGTAAAAATATTAGTGTAAAAATATTAGTATAAAAGGGATGCCCATTTCTCTAACTCTCCCTTGACACACTTCTCCAACTCTCCCTTGATGTGGTCAGGAGGAATGAGAAGCCTCGATAACAGGGTCCTTAAAATTGATGTATATGACCGACTGCATGTACACCCACCCTCAAAACTATATGTGCTTTCACTCATATCACTGGTTCCCATACACAGCTGTACACACACACATAAAGGGATATAATACTGGAGAAATATATCTAATAATATATATTAACATGAAATAAGGTATTATGATGTGTTGTGTTGGTAGGTGAGGAAGTGTGGGAATCAAAGCTGGTATTGGTCAGTTTATCACTCATGACATACTTATTCACACACATACATTATTAACGGAATTTTTGTATATTTGTGTATATTTAACAGTAATAAGTTTGTGTATATTTAACAGTAATAAGTTTGTTTTATATAGCAGTAATAAGTTTGTTTTATATAGGAGTAATAAGTTTATCTATATTTACCAGGGTGTTGGTATGGTGGTAGAGAGGTATCCTGGTGCTACCGTCTAAATAACACAGTACCAGATGATTCACTGATGGCCGTATTCAAGAACAGTCACGGTGTATACGATGATGTGGTACCAACACGACGACTCTACAGACCAAGGGTTGTATTCAAGAACACGCGTGGTGTATACGATGATGTGGTACCAACACGACGACACCACAGACAAAGGGTTGTATTCAAGAACACTCACGGTGTTTACGATGGTGTGGTACCGACGCGACGACACCACAGACACACTTAGCCCTCCAATGTACCAATACCAACACCATCGTCAACACTATACACCAATGTTCTTGCATATCAACACTTTACTTAGTGTGACTATACTTACCTTACATCAACATCACACAACATTTACATTTATATACAAGTAAATATCAATTATTATCAGTAATAAAATATATGTATGGTTGGTAAAATAATATATGTGATATTATATTATTCTCTCTCACTCTTGTTCCAACACACACTCCTTTACTCCTTACTCTGTCCCTCACATTACTCTCCCTTACATTACTCTTCCACTCTGTTCCAACACTCTCCTTTACTCCTTCCTCTGTCCCTCACATTACTCCCTTACAGTACATATGTAGCAGATAACCTTTATGTATAGGATTGAGTATATTCCAGGTTAGCTATAAAACTTTATTTGCAATGTAAAACCTGAAGAAATAAAAAGACTAGACTAGACCAACACAAACTTATTTGCCATTAACCCCAAGTGAAGATAACATCTTCTCTAACATTACACATACTCTTCCACTCTGTTCCAACACTCCCTCCTTTACTCCTTACTCTATCCCTCACTTTACTCTTCCTTACATACTCTTCCACTCTTTCCAACACTCCCTCCTTACTCCCTACTCTGTCCCTCACATTACTCTTCCATGTTTCTCTCCCTTACATCCCTACTCTTCCCCTCACGTTACTCTCCCTTAAATACTCTTCCACTTTACTCTCCCTTACATACTCTTCCACTCTACCTCTCACACCAGGTGCCACTACTTCCCTTTTTTACAAACTCCACACCTTACATTTTCTCCACATATTCCCAAACACATTATATATTATTTTCCACCATGAGAGATATTGAATTACTTGTACTGTATAATTATTTGACACCAGAAATATATATAACCACATCATAATCAGATTTGTGAAGAATTATAATATTAGAAGGTGAGAAATTCAGTTGTAATATAAATAAATAAATAAATATGTTTTGGTTTTGGGTCTGTTAAGGTGCGATTCTCTTGTGGGTACTTTTGAAGGTGTCCGATTCCTCCAAACTATTCCAAGCAACAGAACACCATTAGTATCATTAAGGTGGTAATACACTGTTGTTACATTGGAGTGCCTTGATTCCTCCAAAGTATGCCAGGAAACAGGACCACATGAACAAAAATAATGGTGTTCTGTCGTTGCTTGGAATGGATTGGAGGAATCATTTGCTCCAGATTTACCAACACTGTACTTCCTCCATTAAGGTGGTCTGTTTCGTGGCACAGTTTGGAGGAGTCGGTCGGCATTCAATATACCTAAAAGGAGCCTCACCTTAAGGGACCCTGTGATGTTGTCAGAGAATTGTAGGTTAGTGAATCCTTTAAACATTGTCATGAAACACCACCACTATATTGAAGGAGGTTGTTTAGTGACATGGTTAGGAGGAATCAGAAGCCTCCAAGTCTGATACACCATCATAGGGTCCTTAAGTATTGCCTCTAGGTGAATAAGACTGCACTTATCAATGCAATATTTTTAATGAAGCAGTATGTTAGTATATCCTGTATAACCTTTATGTACAGTTGGCAAAAAGAGTGTTGTTACCATCCTTTTAACAGTGTGATATAATGTTGGTAGGCCTGACTGGTGAGTGAGGTGTGACGTGAGTGTGTTATATACCTCCGTCACCCTCTGTGTCCCTCAGTGTCTAATGGGCAGGCAAGTAGGAATGATGTTCTTTCATCCAGTGCTACTTTTTCTCGGTATTTCAGGGTTATTCTGGTTGTAAAATACTCAAACGCATTTCCTTATGTTTAATAAAGAATAGTCAAATAGTAATAGTTCTTGAACACTCAAAATTTAATTTAAAATCAGCTAAACTTTATGTATATAAAATGTTGTCACTGCCGCGGCAAAGACGATGTGTGTCCATCATGTCCTGGATGACACGCGGTACTGAGCTGCCCAGTGGGTGGAGTACCAACCCTACCGGGCTTACCCATGTTAAAATTAATGTAGGGGTGGTAACGAAACTTTTTATCAATACCAACCCTTACATTGATATACATTGGTGTTAATACTTTTTTTGCAGACTGTACATTAGAATATTATCAAGTGTTCAATTTCCTGTATAAATAAATATTAACATTGTAGTTTTGTATTATGATAAATTGTATTATGATCCTGTAAAAAATTAGAATGGTTTTATTTTCATATATATTTTCATGAGTGTGTGTATATGTGAGAGAGTGTGTGTATATGTGAGAGAGTGTGTATGTGAGAGAGAGTGTGTGTGTGTAAATAATAATAATAATAATAATAATAATCGGTTTATTGACCAGAATGCAGCCCTGAGGCTGAAAATATACAGACATATTAAGTGGACATAATGAATGAATGGATGAATAGGATGAGACATGTAATATATATACAAAGATGATACATATATAGATTGGATGATTACTTATTTATTATATTTATTATGGTGGGAATGGGGCTATTTTTGTATCTCTCTGTTCTTGTTTTAATAGGTTTTATTTTATTGTAGTGACGGGCTGCCCTAGATGGAGGGGGTAGGGTGGGGGGCAGGAGTGGACGGAGTCTGGGGTGTAGCAGCAACTTGTCCCCAAAGGTCTGGAGGTCACGTCGGTATCTCTCTGTCAGTGAGGGTAGATTAAGGGAGATTAGAGCCTGGTCGTATGTAGTGTAGGTGACCCCCAGTATAATTTTACAAGCTCTCTTCTGTACCCTCTCCAGCCGGCGTTGTTGGGTGATGTTTAGTGATGATGACCAGGCTGGAGATGCGTATGTAAGCTTGGGTAAGATGAAGGTATTATATATATCCCTCAATTGTTGGTGTAAGGCACCCAAGGACTTCATTGTTTTCAGCATGTAGAGTCTGTAGGTGGTTGCCTTGATGATGGTGGTGGTGTGCTGCTTCCAATCCAGTTTATTGTCAATGGTGACTCCCAGCAGTTTAGTAGACTCAACCAACTGTAGTGAGTGAGAGCCAATAGTAACATTAGGTGGTGGTACTGGAGTGGTGGATGTACTGATGTGCATTACTACAGTCTTGGTTTGATTGATGGTTACACTATTTTCTGTGGTCCAGGATTGCAGGTGGTCAAGGATATTCTGTAGATGACTGTAGTCAGGAGAGTCATTGTTGATAGTGGCTCCTACTGTGTGTGTGTGTGTGTGTGTGTATATATGTGAGAGAGAGTGTATGTGAGAGAGAGTGTGTGTGTGTGAGAGAGAGAGAGTGCGTGTGTGTGTGTGTGTGTGTGAGAGAGTGTGTATGTGAGAGAGAGAGAGAGAGTGTGTGTGTGTAAGAGAGAGTGAGTGAGAGGGAGGTACAGGAGAGAGAGAGAGAGAGGGAAGTACAGGGAGTGAGAGGGAGGTACAGGAGAGTGAGAGGGAGGTACAGAGAGAGGGAGGGAGGTACAGGGAGTGTATTATAATGGATAACCTTGTATTGTGACGTACTTACCTTACCTTACCTTTCCTTTACTTTCCTTTCCTTGCCTTGCCTTACCATACCTTACCCCATACCTTACCTTATCTTTCCTTTCCTTACCTTACCTTACCCCATACCTTACCTTATCTTTCCTTACCTTATCTTTCCTTTCCTTACCTAACCTTACCTTACCTTACCTTACCTTACCTTACCTTACCTTACCTTACCTTACCTTACCTTACCTGTGATCGTGTATGAAAATTGGAGGCTTCTGATTCCTCCTGACCATGCCACTAAACAAGCTCCTTCCATATAGGTGAGGTTTCGTGGCAATATACGAAGGACTCATTTATCTCCAATTTTCTGACTACATCACAGGGTTCCTTAATGGTTTTGGCACCCCTTCGGCCCCAGCCACTCCCTTTCATTTCTTCAACTGTCCCCTTTTTTTTTCTATTTCCTTCCAGCTTACTGTCTCACCTCTCTATCACTTTCTCCTGGCACTATATGACCTTGCTGTTGTGGTGCCTAGTATCAATCAATCAATCAATTAATCCTCCTATTGGCACCTACATCCGTTCCCGCCTTGTCGGTACTGTCCTTCCTTACCTGTATGTATGCCTTACCTGTTGTCATTAGCCTGTACATACCTTCTTACCGTACCTGTATTGACTCCTGCCAATGGGTGTCTACACTTTGCCTCTACAGTCTAGTACATAATATTATAAGCCCACCGTGACCTACGTCAGCCACACTTGTTTGTTCACTTCTTGTAGTTGCTCACCAGCACTCTGGTACAAGGCCAGTACTAGAAAAGACCTTGCTCTGGCCCTCACCTGCCTAGGCCTACTCCACACTCCTACATGTTGACACCCTCTTTCACACACACACACACACACGTGCTCACACACTTACACTCACACCAACATACTCACACACTTCATGAGTCCCTCTTGCAACCCTTTCCCTTTTCTTCCCCCTTCCTCCATCACACTACACACCTCCACATGGTAAGGCCTCTATCAAGGAACTTGTATAGTAAATCAACTGTGTATATTTGGTGTAGGGTGTCAAGAATCCCACTCTATTGGTGACCCTGAGGAGTGGCCCTCACAAGATATTATATTGTGGAAGAGAAACAGTTGCACGTGTTGCCAGTGCTACCCTCACACCTCTTATTAGTATTACCTCTATCCTCCTCCTACAACCTCGTCCCCAGTGCTATCCTCACCCCCAATGCAACCTGTCCCCAGTGCTACACACATCCTTCCTAGTACAACACTACCCACGTGTGCCCATCACTACCTCACCCCAGCACTACCCATCAGCAACCTTGCCCCATCTCTGCCTCACCCCCAGTGTTATCCTCATTTCCCCCCGTGCTATCTTCGCCCTCCCTTCCCCCCCCCCCCCCCAGTGCATTATATTCTCCCTCCCCCCTAAGTGTTCACACTGTGTACTTGTGTACCCACGTGCTACCCAACACTTGTGTCCAGTACTTACCACGTGTGATCCCACAGACCCAGTGTACCTTTGCTTATCACGTGTGACCCACACACACCACCATACCATTGCACCCAGTGAAGGATGAATCATGTACCCCACAACCCTAACCCTTCACCCTCTACCTACATACCCACACCACTTACAGATGTCCTTATACGAACAGACAACACTCAACATATAATGGATGTCATCACCCTGTAGTGGTGAGCCTCAACACCTTGCAGGAGCAGGGTGGCTGAGTGGTTAGTGTTCTGGACTCATATCCTAGAGGTCGGGAGATCGATCCTCTCAGGTGAGGGCTTGAGAATATTTACTCTTCCGATTTGAGTTTGAGGCACTAACTATAAGGCCACCGAACGTCGTAAAACACCCTCACTGGTACCATAACACCCTCGCTGGTACCATAACAGCTGCAGTATTTGGGAATTACCCTCACTTCCCTCCCTCTGTGGCTGGGTACCAGTTCGGAAGTCGTGACGTGTGTGTGTGAGCAGCAGTTGACCTGGGCCACGGTAACGGGCTTGATGAAGCCTATGTCCAGTGTCGAAACATAAAAAAAAAAAAAAAAAAAAAAAAAAAAGGTGAGTCAGCCCTGTACTAACTACCTTGCCACTACGACACGGCCACGTTGATTCACCCACATGGAAGAAACATGTACCATCCACCAACCCACAGAGGAACAACGTTACCAGGCGGTTGTGCAGGTTCTTCCCCCAGAAGTATTTGCCTGCATTAGGCCAGTCCTAGCAGTGACGGAAAAGCTATGTAGGCATTAAGGAGATAGTCTCCAAGGCCCTCGGGAGGACTAGAGCGGCCTACCTCAAACAACTGGATGTGTTGCAACCAGACGGCCACCAGCCCTCATGAGGAAACTAAACACCAACGCTGGACACTCCTTCCTAGAGTACACCATACACCACTGTCACACACACCTCATGCCCCCAGTTGTACAGTTGAGCAAGTAGTAAGTGCAAGAAAAATATGGCTGTTTATGGCAACATCTGGCAGTTCTTTGTAGTAAACCCTCGTATCTTTATGAATGAATCACTGGGAACCCAGAGCCAATGTAAGGTGGAACGTGATTGGCTGAACTTTGAGTGGTGGTGAAGTAAATCTTATCATCCCATTTTAGGTAAAGTAATAATATATGTGGTAGAACAAATTGTAGGAAGTAATACTACAACAGTTATGTATTGAACAATGGTAGTGTAACAATGGCGTAATTTGCATTATTGATCTGTAAAACGTTAATAGCAACACAGCACAGGAAAGCAGCATTGGTTTGTTGGTTGTTTCGTGTTTTCACGATATTCGAATATGAATCAGATTCGAAGGGCGAGAAACGACATTGCTCCTGTAATAAATCGGATGCTGAGCATATGTTTTGTCAATTTCTGTGGCCATTTGCTCTGACACACAATGACTGTTACAATGATTTGGTAATAAATTAACAATTAACTTTTTCTAGCTGCTAGGAACACAGGGAGTTAGTATTTGTTATTAGTACATTAAAACACGTTGATAATGATACTGAACCAACGACTTGAAGTTCATTCATTGAGCTACATATGCTCAGCATCCGATTTATTACAGGAGCAATGTCGTTTCTCGCCCTTCGAATCTGATTCATATTCGAATATCGTGAAAACACGAAACAACCAACAAACCAATGCTGCTTTCCTGTGCTGTGTTGCTATTAACGTTTTACAGATCAATAATGCAAATTACGCCATTGTTACACTACCATTGTTCAATACATAACTGTTGTAGTATTACTTCCTACAATTTGTTCTACCACATATATTATTACTTTACCTAAAATGGGATGATAAGATTTACTTCACCACCACTCAAAGTTCAGCCAATCACGTTCCACCTTACATTGGCTCTGGGTTCCCAGTGATTCATTCATAAAGATACGAGGGTTTACTACAAAGAACTGCCAGATGTTGCCATAAACAGCCATATTTTTCTTGCACTTTCTACTTGCTCAACTGTACATCTAGTCCTTACCAGCAAGCCAGAAGTGAGCCTGGCAGAATATGGCGAGCTGACAAACTCGTTAATGGAAGTGCAGGGCCACCAGCGTGGCCCTGCACACCCACCACCCCTATCAACCACCTCACCAAACTCCGCCGACATCGTCGTCAGCTCACTCCAACAGCTGCATGCGACAGTGGCCAGGCTGCAGACCACACTGGACCAGGTCTGGACAGGCCAGGACTTGGCCGGACAGGGGCCGTGCATGTACAGTCGCCAGCACTACCGCGTGGTACAGGGGCTCACATGTTTAAGAGATTAAAGTGATGTAGTTCCTTAAGCAACAAAGTTCACTTCATTAGGTAGTGTATCGAGGATACTCCATCTCACACATGTGGATTGTTTCCAGCTAAATAATCACAGTGGTGCTACATCTCTGAATATGTGTGAGCCCCTGTCCACGCGGCAGTGCTGGCGAGTGTACCACAGGCGTTTCAGTACCCAGGCCAGAAACTGCTGCCCCCTTTGTATAAGGCGACCCCCCCCCCCCCCCCCCAGCTGTTGGCCACTACATACACAGGGAAACCTGCACACGGTGGAGGAAAGAGAGTGCTGTAACCTCCACCGTCTACTCTATACAACAAAACCTATGCAGTACCATTATAAACCACCATACCACCAGCTCTGGCACCACAGGGACACCACACAGTTACACCCCAACACCCTCCCCAGCAACACCGAGCCAGATGGAGATGCCTACACGAGCAATACCTCCTGGGAACCCACGGAACAACCCCACTCATACTCCACATGTTACTCATACAACATACCACGTCAACCACCACTTAGAAATGCTGCTAGGAATGTCACACAATAGTTAAGTACAGTAGCTACAAGAGGATTATATGATGGGGATGTTAGTGCCCACTTTGACATACAGTACAATTATGAAACAAGTGAAACTCTTAAGAGATGCATTTGCTGAGAAGTATTTGTAAGTTTTCCGTATCATAATGGTGAGAATAGTTCCAGAGAACACTATAAAGGGTAATGGGTCATAACAGCTTAAATTACGTCCCTATTATAACTCGCTCTGATTTGCTTACCTCAAGAAATGGATAACTGAAAGACTTACTGATTGGCTAAAACCAAATCAACATTATTTCAGTGTTATAACTAGATCATTATGAATCGTACACGTGTAGTTTGGCTCGTATGACTTATATAGTGTGTGGGAATATTGTACACCAAATTATCAGAGATGACACACCGTCAATGTCTCGTTTCTTAGAATTGTAATGACGAGGGTAAGTAAAATGTCTGAAAATTTATCAGGGTCCATCTTGTTCCCATTTTCTATGTGTTAGAGTGAAGGAGAATGGGAAGGTTTTGGCCCAGAGAATGAGAAGAGTTAGAAGGAAGGAGTATTTTGTGACTGACTTAAATCTACTATACTATAAATGTCAAACGGTCTCTGTTTGTCTACTTATAACTCCAAAACGGTTACACCTACATCCAAAACCCATATATATTCTGAATCACCATCACGAAGCCAAGGTTTTGGTATGACGTAACATGACGTATCTCGAGGTAAAAATTACGTCATCTACTATAAATCCGCTAGAAAAAAGACTAGTTACACTCCCAAAACTATATATTCTGAATCAGCACCGGAAATTTTCCGTTCGAGCTGAAGAAGACAAAAAGGCTATATGGAAATTCAGTGAGTCTCGGGCCTTCAAGCTGAAAAGACATATATAAAGTAGAGTTTGTGGGTGTGTGTGTGTCTGTCCGGCTATGGCCGCAAATACTGCTGGACAGAATGGCCTGAAACTTGGCACAAAGGGGTATTGTTACCCAAGGAAGAACATGGGCTGGGTGTCGTTGTGCTCAAACATCATCTTCACTGAGCAAATGAGCATAATGAGCAAAATGGTCTTAAACCTGCCTAAATGAGCCCAACTATTCCATCAGACACTTCATTTCAGTTTAAGCGGCTGCAGTTCCATGTTCGAGTCAGCTTTACAATGACCATCAACAAAGCACAGGGTCAGTCGCTTAAAACTGGAGGTGTGAGTTTGGAATGGACATGCTTCTCCCACGGCCAACTCTATGTCGGCTGGTACAGAGTGGGATCACCACAACACATTTACTTCCATGTGTCAGAGGGTAAAACAACAAACATGGTCTACCCGGAAGTATTAACACCGTAATCAGAGGTAAGTGTAGACTTCCAATATAAGGACACCAAGAACTGTGATTTATGTTGACAATATGCAAGTCAGCGGACGTGAAGTTTATTTGTATAAATAGTGTACTCTTTATTATTTCATTTTTCTAATTGCAATGTCAACTGAATGTTATTGGGAGTTTTTAAAAAAGAGAGTATATTGTTATTGATCATTAGTTCATTTATTAATACTTGCCATTAGTTTTATATAAACCCGAGCGAAGCCGGGTACCCCAGCTAGTCAATTATATATTGTGAATTATGACAATAAAAACATCACGTTGATAAATGTTTAAACTGAGTTGCTGATTTAGCCTCGTGTCGTAAATGCTGAAAAACAAAACTAATATAAATACACTCTACCAAGTTAATGATACAGACCATAATTATGTAACCCAATGAGATTATAGATGTGTTTGTGTGTTGTTGAAAATATTGAAGCAAGATGATATGGGCAGAGGTAATAACACTAACCACTGCACCAATTAAACTGCTGCCATGTACTGTACACTAGTTCTATAAATACTATATTATAGATGGGAAATCATATGGACTTGCTGAGTACAGGAAATCTCTACCACCATTTTATCACACCACAACTCTCAATTGTATCTTGTGGCTGAATGATATTGTTTGTACAGTACAGTACTATACACCCACGCACCACAATCCCCAGCCCACCTGAGTCGAAGCCCGAGATTTGAAGCAGGGGGTTTCTGGATGACAACCCACCCAAACCATCACGAGGCCACACATACACACACACACACCCTTGTCGATGCTTGGTCAACACAATCTACCTCAGCCAGTCTACCCATCCACATACAAGATGCACTCACTTCCCGTGCTACTGTCCATCGGCTACGTCTAATGTCTGCTCTGTTACAAGATGATGACGATGATGCAGAGGTGATAGCTGAGGAGGAGTTGAGCCGTGCTCTCTCTCGGGGTAGAGCTTCTTCCCCTGGTGATGATGGTATTACTTATGCTGTGCTGCGCCTACTTCAACAAGTTCCTGGGAACCCTCTACTTCGACTGTACAATCTTTGTCTTCGTGACGGTTGTGTACCACGAGCCTGGACCAGCAGCACAATAATACCCATCCCTAAGCCCGGCACTGTGAAGTTCAGGCCTATTTCCCTCACTTCCTGTTTTTGTAAGGTTATGGAGAGAATCTTACTCAATCATCTCATGTACAGACTGCAGGATCGCCTTTCTCCATGACTGTTTGGCTTCCTTCCCCAGCGAAGCACACATCACTGCCTAGTCGACCTGTACACTCGCCTTAACAGGGACAGTGTGGTGGCCTTCATTGACCTTCGAAGTGCCTTCGATGTTGCTAATAGAGACGTCATTTTGGATCAACTGGTTGACTTTGGGATAAAGGGTAATCTACTATGGTGGATTCGGGGCTACCTGAGTAACAGGACCTCCCGTGTGTTTTTCAGTGGTGCACTCAGTACTTTGCGCAGTTTTCATCTTGGTACGCCTCAAGGGGGTGTTCGCAGCCCATTGTTATTTAATATTCTGATGCATCGGTTGCTCACTTCTCTCCCTGATATTCCTGGAAGTTGGTTATAATGTAAATATTTGTCTGTATTATTATGTTTCATTCTGTTATGTTTTCGTGATGTGTGTGTGTGTGTGTGTGTGTATGTGTGTGTGTGTGTGTGTGAGTGTAGTCATTGGATTTTCATGGGTCCCGCCTACCCTTATGTTTTGTTGCCTGTCTTTTGATCAACGACACGGCGCAATAATAATAATAATAATAATTAAAAAAAAACTTGCATGCAATTCACCAACCCGAGAATCTCCCCTTAACATGAGTGAGAGGTTATTATGATGTGAGGTGTGAAGTCACAAGCATTACATGACACATTATGGGAACTGTACAGCAATAAAACCTCACTAGTGTGTAACACGATTGAGAGGTTATTGTGATGTCAGGTGTGACGTGACGAGCATTACGTTACACATGTGAACTGCATGAACACCTAGTAAACCTCACTGGTGTGTGACTTCTGTGTCTGTATGTCAGTTGTAACGTCACCATCATTACATTACAACTGACGCAATGTAATATTCACTATCACTATCTATTACCTTGTGTTAGTTAAGGGAAGCAACTCGTTATGGTGAATTGGAGCACTATTGATTCCTCCACACTATGCCAGGAAACAAACCACTTAAATACCCACTAATATGGAATCTGTTTCTTGGTATAGTTTGGAGGATTCAGTTGCTCCACACTTGCCAACACTGGACTACCCCATTAAAAGACCCTGTGTGTTTCATTCTATTATGTGTGTGTGTGTGTGTATGTGTGTGATCATTGGATTATGTTTTGTGTGAATGTTTTGTGTGTGTGTGTGTGTGTGTGTGATCATTGGATTATGTTTTGTGTGAATGTTTTGTGTGTGTGTGTGTGTGTGTGTGTGATCATTGGATTATGTTTTGTGTGAATGTTTTGTGTGTGTGTGTGTGTGTGGTCATTGGATTATGTTGTGTGTTGTAGTCAGAAAATTGGAGGTAAACGAGTCCTTCAAATATTGCCACGAAACATACACACACACCTATATGGAAGTTGGTTGTTTCGTGGCATAGACAGAAGGTATCAGAAGAAGCCTCCAATTCCCATACACATACAAGCAGTTATTTTCATATAACTAGTTGCTCTTTCCCTAGTTGTAACACCTTCCTGGTCAACTCCCTGTACGTGTGTGTTACCTGTAGTGATGTGAGGCAATACTTTAATTAAGGGTTTTGGCGCCCATTTGGTCCCAGTCACTCCCTTTCACCTCTTCATCTGTCTCTCTTTTCTTTCTAGTTTCTTCCTGCTTGCTGTCTCACCTCTCTATCACCTTCTCCTGGCGCTATATGACCTCAGTGTTGCGGTGCCTAATATCAATCAATTAATCCTGGTCAACTTTATAATGGCATTTTCTACATACAATCCCTATCATACTTATTTTTTATTTTATTTTATCCCATATTTTTCTTATAAACTTTTGTATTTCTATATTAATATTATTGTACAAGTGTATATAGTTGTCTGTGTGTTGGTCAGCATAGTTTGGCCCTCTCATTTGTATGGTTTTGTGTTTTAAGGACCCTGTGTTTGTGTGTGAGAATTGGAAGCTTCTGATTCCTCCTGACCATGCCATGAAACAAGCTTCTTCCATATAGGTTTGTTTGTGTGTGTGTGTGTGTGTGTGTGTTTGTGTGTGTGTTTGTGTGTGTTTGTGTGTGTGTGTGTGTGTGTGTGTTTAGTTAATCACTTTTCCTGGGATATAATATTATTCATACAAAGAGAGTCGGGAGATGGTGAAAAGATGGTGATGGTGATGATGGTGATGATAGGGGTTGAGGTGTGGTGGTTATGGTGATGGTGGTGATGGTGATGATAGGGGTTGAGGTGTGGTGGTTATGGTGATGTGTGATGTAGATGGTGCAATATCTGAAGCACTCATTTACCTCCAATTTTCTGACTACATCACACACAGGGTTCCTTAAAAATTTACAAAGAATTAATTACTCATCTTTAATTAATTACTTATAACAGGGACATGAAGAACTGGAAATGAGACCAAATTCATGTGCATATACAAAAAATAATAATTTATGTGTGTATGTGTGTGTGTACAGTCGGCCTCAGGAATTCGGGCACAAAGTATATTGGTTAAAAGTTGTTATTTTTATTGTTGATTAAGAAAGGTTTGGTAAATCTGGAGTAACTGAATCCTCCAAACTATTCCAAGCAACAACAGAACACCATTATTTTTGTTCATGTGGTCCTGTTTCCTGGCATACTTTGGAGGAATCAAGGCACTCCAATGTAACAAAATATAATCGTTAAGGAACCCTGTGTGTGATGTAGTCAGAAAATTGGAGGTAAATGAGTCCTTCAAATATTGCCACGAAACACACACACCTATATGGAAGGAGTTTGTTTCATGGCATGGTCAGGAGGAATCAGAAGCCTCCAAACACACACACACACACACACACACACCTATATGGAAGGAGTTTGTTTCATGGCATGGTCAGGAGGAATCAGAAGCCTCCAATTTTCATACCCAATCACAGGGTCCTTAACTTTTCCGCATGTATGGTTGTTCAGTTTAGGAGCCCAGTGTGAAGCTTATATAATTATTTCCATACATAGTGCCTAGTGTACAGTCACCAGCACTAATAAGTATACAGCTGTGGTTGAAGCTTTGAACAGTCCAATTCACCAACGAACTAATAAGTCCTCTGGAGATGTTATTGTGTATTTATTTACTGTCTATAGATAATTATTGGAAGCACACCTGGATACTTATTAGTGCTGGTGACTGCTTCATGGTTTAATTAGTAGATATGACGATACGACTTTTGCCAACGACTGTTTAGTATATGTGTATTGCATAGGGGTACCAGCATGTGTGACTCCCTCCTAACTACTATTACTACTACACACACGAATATACACACACACAGTTGTCTGGCACTCACAACACCTTGACAACCAACTAACCAAGCACACTGTAAGTACTGTCCTCTCTCTCATGTAATACCATTAACATTTATAACTATTTATAATACGGTATACATGGCATTCCAAGCAGGTTATAATTATCCATAAAGTGACTGAACAACTACATAGAATAAATAACACAGTAGTGGTAATATATTTAGGCAGTCTTAGGATGTTTTGTAGTCCCAAGAAAAGAGAAATAGAAAGTAGGAATAGAAGGTTGGCCATGAGGTTACAGTTATTATTGATATAGTGACTGACCAACTATATAGAAGACATAACACAGTAGTAGTAGTAGTAGTAGTAATAGTAGTAGTAGTAGTAGTAGTAACACACCCTCTGTACCTACACCCTCTGTACCAACACCCTCTGTACCAACACCCTCTGTACCTACACCCTCTGTACCTACACTCTCTGTACCTACACCCTCTGTACCTACACCCTCTGTACCTACACTCTCTGTACCAACACCCTCTGTACCAACACCCTCTGTACCTTCTCTCTCTCTCTCTCTCTCTCTCTCTCTCTCTCTCTCTCTCTCTCTCTCTCTCTCTCTCTCTCTCTCTCTCTCTCTCTCTCTATATATATATATATATATATAATATATATATATATATATATATATATATATATATATATATATATATATATATATATATATATATATATATATACACATTACATACCCCCTCATGTCCTTCACTGTGTATATGAGAGATAGTTTGCAAGTCATGATGTGTGTGTGTGTGTGTTTGTGTGTGTGCCAGCTCATGTGTGTATGTCTGTGTGTGTGTGTGCTCAACTTCGGAGAGGGCAACATTTCCATTGCCCTTCCACACACACACACACACACACACACACACACACACACAGGAGCCGGTACAGCTACACACACACACACACACACACACACACACACACACACACACACACACAACTAACCTGACTTTCTCTCATCATGACCTCTCTGTATTTTCCCATGGTTGTATTATGTCAACAAATACACGTTACAGTCTCTCTCTCTCTCTCTCTCTCTCTCTCTCTCTCTCTCTCTCTCTCAACAAAGGAATATCACCTCCCTCCTCTCTCTCTCTCTCTCTCTCTCTCTCTCTCTCTCTCTCTCTCTCTCGACAAAGGAATATCACCTCCCTCCTCTCTCTCTCTCTCTCTCTCTCTCTCTCTCAACGAAGAAATATCACCTCCCTCCTCTCTCTCTCTCTCTCTCTCAACGAAGAAATATCACCTCTCTCTCTCTCTCTCTCTCTCTCTCTCTCTCTCTCTCTCTCTCTCTCTCTCTCTCAACGAAGAAATATCACCTCCCTCCTCTCTCTCTCTCTCTCTCTCTCTCTCTCTCTCTCTCTCTCTCTCTCTCTCTCTCTCTCTCTCTCTCTCTCTTGTTCTGATATATAACATTTACCTTGGGTTTGTCGAATAACGTGACATTTCATTAATAATTCTATAACCAGGGTAGGTACTCACAAAACATCTTAGAGTTTGGACTTGTTGATATGTTTGCAATGAAGGGAGGAGGGAGGGAAGAGGTGCATGGTGTTATGGTAGTGGTGGTGAAGACGGTATTGGTGTGTGTGTGTGTGTGTGTGTGTGTGTGTGTGTGTGTGTGTAGTGGTGGTGGTGAAGACGGTATTGGTGTGTGTGTGTGTGTGTGTAGTAGTAGTAGTAGTAGTGGTGTTGTCAGTTTTGTGTGGCAGTAAATGGTTTTGTTATTCTATTTGCATGAGTTGTTGTTATGATCTGGAAGCAGTGTTGTGTTCTATAGGTCCTTGTCATTAATACCAAGCAACAGAACACCATTATTTTTGTCAGCCTTAATTGTCCTGTTTCTTGGCATGCTATGGAGGAATCAAGGCACTCCAATGTACAGTCACAATCCAATATCCACCCACACTTTCCTTCCATGGTACAAATAAATCAGTATCATATCAAAATATAATCATACAACAACACCTTATGTCAACTCAACCCCCTCAATTATTATTATTATGAGGTGGTGCAAAATTATACACGTGTTGTTCTTTATTACCAAGATTATTATTATTATTATTATTATTATTATTATTATGTGGTGCTGCAAAATCATACACGTGTTGTTCTTTATTATTATTATTATTATTATTATTATTATGTGGTGCTGTAAAATTATACACGTGTTGTTCTTTATTACCAAGATTATTATTATTATTATTATTATTATTATTATTATTATTATGTGGTGCTGCAAAATCATACACGTGTTGTTCTTTATTACCAAGATTATTATTATTATTATTATTATTATTATTATGCGGTGCTGCAAAATCATACACGTGTTGTTCTTTATTATTATTATTATTATTATGAGGTGGTGCAAAATCATACACGTGTTGTTCTTTATTACCAAGATTATTTACTACGATGGAAGGAAAGTGTGGGTGGATATTGGATTGTGGCTGTACCAAAACTATACTATCACCTTAAGTTAATTAAGAGTAAACTTTGCCTTTGTGAATACGAGGTCCAGGATTTTGATGTGGTTGTCAGTCAATAAGTTATCCTTTGGTCAAAATGAAATAAAACTGTATATGGTTTGCTTATACCTGCTAACAGACAGACAGACAGACAGACAAATAAACCGAACCAATCATATAACATTCTTAATGGGTCCTGTAATGTAGTCAGAAAATTGGAGAGAAATGAGTCCTTCAAATATTGCCACGAAACACCACCTATATGGAAGGAACGTGTTTCGTGGTATAGGCAGGAGGAATCTGAAGTCTCTAATTCTCATACACGATCACAGGGTCCTTAATAAACGAGGACATAAATATCTTCAGAATGACAAAAGGTTAATAAATAATAATAATGGTGTATGAGAATGTGAGGCTTCATATTCCTCCTGCCCATGCCATGAAACAAACTCCTTCCATATAAGTGTGTGTGTGTGTTTGGTGGCAATATTTGAAGGACTCACTCACCCCCAACTTTCTGCCAACATCCTTTCACTTATTGACTCGGTGGTACCCTGTGTGTGTGTGTGTGTGTGTGTGTGTGTGTTCTTACCTATTTGTATCTTTACAGTATTGAGTGCAGCTCGTAATGTTCCGTTTAGTAAAACCCAATTATCATATTTTTCTTGAAAGTTAAAAATGTTTTTGACACACACCACTTCTGGTAATTTGTTCCATTGATCTATTACTCCATTTGGAAAACTATCATTATGTACATCTTTGTCTCCTCTTCTTTCACTTAATTTCCTACTGTGACCTCTCATTGTAGGTATTCCTTGTGTGTGTGTGTGTGTGTGTGTGTGTGTGTGTGTGTGTGCTGCTCCATGCACTGGCCTTGACCTCACCACACACACAGAGAGTAACGTTAGGTGAGGGAAAGTTTGCCTTGAACACTCTGATAACACCCAGCTCCTTGTCTCAGACTTTGGAGAGGACCAGAGGAAGGAAGGGAAGGAAAGGAGGGAAGGAAGGAAGGAAGGAAGGAAGGGAGGATAGGGAGAGAAATGAAAGGAAAGGAGGGAAGGAAAGGAGGGAAGGAAGGAAGGAAGGGAGGATAGGGAGAGAAATGAAAGGGAGGGAGGGAAGGAAAGAGGGAAGGAAAGGAGGGAAGGAAGGAAGGGAGGGAAGGAAGGAAGGGAAGGAAAGGAGGGAAGGGAGGGAGGGACAGTGTAGGGTCAGGGTTACTGCATTGCTGATTAAGAGAAAGGTAACGAGTGCACGAGAAGGGACAGAAAAAAACCCCACTGTGTTGTATACTGATTAAGAGGAAGATAACTGTGATAGAGAGAGCACAGTATTGTATAATGATTAAGAGAAAGATAATATTGCACGAGAAGGAACATAAAGAACACAGTGTTGGACCAGAAACACTTAGTACAGTCACGAGGCGAAGTCCTGTATCGAGTGCATGAAAGTGAGTAATAAGAGTGACTCCTTTGAACCAATAATACAGAGGTCATCATTTAAAAACATCACTTGTCTAACTGTACCTATTTTATAGACGTATATTATTTCCTTCCCTCCCTTCCTTATCCTCCCTTTCCTTCCTATTTTCCTTCCTCCCTTCCCTCCCTTTCCTTCCTCTCTCTTTCCTTCCTATTTTCCTTCCTCCCTCCCTTCCCTCCCTTTCCTTTCTCTCCCTTTCCTTTCTCTCTGCCTTCCCTCCCTTTCCTTCGTCCCTTCCTTCCTCCCTTCCTTCCTCCCTTTCCTTCCTCCCTTCCTTCCTCCTTTCCTTCCCTCCCTTCCCTTCCCTTTCTCTCTTCCTTCCTATTTTCCTCCCTCCCTTCCTTCCTTCCCTCCCTTCCTTCCTATTGTCCTTCCTCCCTCCCTTCCTTCCTATTGTCCTTCCTCCTTTCCTTTCTCTCTGCCTTCCCTCCCTTTCCTTCCTCCTTTCCTTTCTCTCTGCCTTCCCTCCCTTTCCTTCGTCCATTCCTTCCTTCCTTCCTTCCCTCCCTCCCTTCCCTCCCTTTCCTTCCTCCTTTCCTTCCCTCCCTTCCTTCCTATTGTCCTTCCTCCCTCCCTTCCCTCCCTTTCCTTCCTCCTTTCCTTCCCTCCCTTTCCTTTCTCCCTTCCTTTCCTCCCTTTCCTTCCCTCCCTCCCTTCCTTTCCTCCCTTTCCTTTCCTCCCTTTCCTTCCACCTTTCCTTCCCTCCCTTCCCTTCCCTCCCTTCCTTCCTATTGTCCTTCCTCCCTCCCTTTCCTTCCCTACCTTCCCTTCCCTCCCTTCCTTCCCTACTTTTCTCCTTTCCTTCCCTCCCTTTCCTTCTCCCTTCCTTTCCTCCCTTTCCTACCTCCCTTCCTTCCCTTCCTTCCTATTGTCCTTCCTTCCCTCCTTCCATCCCTTTCCTTCCTCCCTTTCCTTCCCTCCCTCCCTTTCCTTCCTCCCTTTCCTTCCTCCCTTTCCTTCCTCCCTTCCTTCCCTCCCTTCCTTCCCTACTTTTCTCCTTTCCTTCCCTCCCTTTCCTTCCTCCTTTCCTTCCCTCCCTTTCCTTCCTCCTTTCCTTCCCTCCCTTTCCTTCCCTCCCTTCCTTCCTATTGTCCTTCCACCTTTCCTTCCCTCCCTTTCCTTCCACCTTTCCTTCCCTTCCTTCCCTACTTTTCTCCCTTCCTTTCCTTCCTCCTTCCCTTCCCTCTCTTTCCTTCCCTACCTTCCCTTCCCTCCCTTCCTTCCTATTGTCCTTCCTCCCTCCCTTCCCCCTTTCCTTCCCTCCCTTTCCTTCCCTCCCTTCCTTCCTATTGTCCTTCCTCCCTCCCTTCCTTCCCTACCTTTCCTTCCTCCTCCCTCACCAGTATACCTGCTTGTCATGATGAGGTAAAAAAAAAAAAAAAAAAAAAAAAAAAAAAAAAAGTGGTCACTAAAGGAGACGCCCACTTCTCCAACTGTCCATTTTTTTTTTTTTATCTGTTACTTTTTGTGTTTACTGTCCCACCTCTCAATCACCTTCTTCCTCTGGCGCCATATGACCTCGCTGTGTCGGCGCCTCATATCAATGTATCAATCAATCAATCAATGTCCCACCTCTCAATCACTTTCTTCTTCTGGCGTCATATGACCTAGCTGTTACGGCGGAGCCTAATATCAATGTATCAATCCATCAATCAATGTCCCACTTTTCAATCACCCTCTTTCTCTGGCGCCATATGACCTAGCTGTTGCGGCGGCGCCTAATATCAATTAATCAATTAATCTAGGCCGTTTCATTCGAAGGTGTTGTAGGACTTTTGACTGTGACTGTACTGTATTAGGTTAGGTTAGGTTAGGTTAGGTTAGGTTTATGGTGCATTGTGGGTGTTAGGTTAGGTTAGGTTAAGTTAGGTTAGGTTAAGTTAGGTTAGGTTAGGTTAGGTTAGGTTTATGGTTACATTGTGGGTGTTAGGTTAGGTTAGGTTAGGTTAGGTTTATGGTGCATTGTGGGTGTTAGGTTAGGTTAGGTTAAGTTAGGTTAGGTTAAGTTAGGTTTATGGTTACATTGTGGGTGTTAGGTTAGGTTAGGTTAGGTTAGGTTTATGGTGCATTGTGGGTGTTAGGTTAGGTTAGGTTAAGTTAGGTTAGGTTAAGTTAGGTTTATGGTTACATTGTGGGTGTTAGGTTAGGTTAGGTTAGGTTAGGTTTATGGTGCATTGTGGGTGTTAGGTTAGGTTAGGTTAAGTTAGGTTAGGTTAAGTTAGGTTTATGGTTACATTGTGGGTGTTAGGTTAAGTTAGGTTAGGTTAAGTTAGGTTTATGGTTACATTGTGGGTGTTAGGTTAGGTTAGGTTAGGTTAGGTTTATGGTTACATTGTGGGTGTTAGGTTAGGTTAGGTTAGGTTAGGTTTATGGTGCATTGTGGGTGTTAGGTTAGGTTAGGTTAAGTTAGGTTAGGTTAGGTTAGGTTTATGGTTACATTGTGGGTGTTAGGTTAGGTTAGGTTAGGTTAGGTTTATGGTGCATTGTGGGTGTTAGGTTAGGTTAGGTTAGGTTAGGTTTATGGTTACATTGTGGGTGTTAGGTTAGGTTAGGTTAGGTTAGGTTTATGGTTACATTGTGGGTGTTAGGTTAAGTTAGGTTAGGTTAGGTTAGGTTTATGGTTACATTGTGGGTGTTAGGTTAGGTTAGGTTAGGTTAGGTTTATGGTTACATTGTGGGTGTTAGGTTAGGTTAGGTTAGGTTAGGTTTATGGTTACATTGTGGGTGTTAGGTTAGGTTAGGTTAGGTTAGGTTTATGGTTACATTGTGGGTGTTAGGTTAGGTTAGGTTAGGTTAGGTTTATGGTTACATTGTGGGTGTTAGGTTAGGTTAGGTTAGGTTAGGTTTATGGTTACATTGTGGGTGTTAGGTTATGTTAGGTTAGGTTAGGTTTATGGTTACATTGTGGGTGTTAGGTTAGGTTAGGTTAGGTTAGGTTTATGGTTACATTGTGGGTGTTAGGTTAGGTTAGGTTAGGTTAGGTTTATGGTTACATTGTGGGTGTTAGGTTAGGTTAGGTTAGGTTAGGTTTATGGTTACATTGTGGGTGTTAGGTTAGGTTAGGTTAGGTTAGGTTTATGGTTACATTGTGGGTGTTAGGTTAGGTTAGGTTAGGTTAGGTTTATGGTTACATTGTGGGTGTTAGGTTAGGTTAGGTTAGGTTAGGTTTATGGTTACATTGTGGGTGTTAGGTTAGGTTAGGTTAGGTTAGGTTTATGGTTACATTGTGGGTGTTAGGTTTCGTCAACACCGTCCCAGGCTGCATTTTGTCTGTTGTAATACAAGATGTAATCACGTTAAGGTGGTAATACTTTTTTGGTACACTGGAGTGCCTTGATTCCTCCAAAGTATGCCAGGAAAAAGAATCCGAAGAGCAAATATAATGGTGTTCTGTTGCTTGGAATAGTTTGGAGGATTCAGTTGCTCCAGATTTACCAACACTGAACTTTCCCCTTCATGTTGTGAGTGGATGTGTAGTCTCCCATAACAACTGGTGTTTATCTCACTTCCCTGATACTCTTACCATCGACCATTGAATATCTCACCTCAAACCTACCTCATGCACTCTGCAACGGAAGTTAGCTAGGTACTGAGAAACACCATGTATGTAGGCTACAGTTAGACACAGTAATGGGTGGTACAGCCCCAAGTGAAAGATGGTCCATTTGTGCCAATATCAAATTCCTTATTAGTGCCAAATAGGAGACATCAGGGGCAGAAGTCAGTATTGAGGATGGTAATAAAAAGCAACTACCTCATAATACACACTGGTTACTCAAATGGGACAAGTATCTTTCACCTGAGCTGTACCACCCATTACTGTGTCCAACTGTATGTATGTAAGGTGACAGAACCAATCATATGCAAGTCTCTACAGCAGAAGAAACACCTACGATGAGTGGAAGAATATTAACACCTATAATAGATAGCAGATACTCAATGCTTGTACTGTGCATCTACCCCTCTGAAAACTCATTGGGAAACACCATGTATGGGCTATTATATACAGTATGTAAGGTGACATAGCTACTCACATGACAGTCTCTACAGCAGAAGAAACACCTATAAGCTACTATACAATGTAGTGAAACTGAAAGAGGATGTACAGTTGCCAAAAAAGGAATTGTGACAACTATTGATCGAACATTAAATATATTAATGTCCATAGTTGTTTGTAGGCATTATAAGTATGTATTACAGAAGGATATGTATATTTCTTTCTGTTATACATGCTTATAGTCCATACAAATAGATGTGGATATTACTATGGTTAAAGTCTCATCAACATTTGTCGCAATTTCTTTTTTTGCAACTGTACACCTTTAGCAGATACTCAATGCTTATACAGTATACCATCTCCCCATCTGTTAGGACCCTGTGACTGTGTATGAGACTTGATGGCTTCTGATTCCTCCTCACCATGCCACGAAACAACCTCCTTCCATAGAGGTGTGTGTGTTTCATGGCAATATTTGAAGGACTCATTTATTTCCAATTTTCTGACTGACTACATTACAATCCCTGAATTCATACAAAGTGAATGATATCTTCCTCAAGAATACCCTCCCTTCTACCCATGCAATATTAATGAGCTGATTCCACAGTGGTTGGTATTGGTTTGTAAGCAGGCAAACGAAAGAATATTAGCCTTGTAAATGACATATGGGTGAATTATTTAATGAATTTGGTGAGTAAACTATACAGTGATCATCATTATAGAACTGTTTGATAGATTTTGTGAATGTGGATACTCACCTTTTGGAAAATAATGAAGCCTTACAAGTGTGGTTGGTTGGGAAGCTAACAAACCAATACCACTGTGGAATCAACCCTAAATAATGAAGCCTTACAAGTGTGGTTGGTTGGGAAGCTAACAAACAAACAGCACTGTGGAATCAACACTAAATAATGAAGCCTTACAAGTGTGGTTGGTTGGGAAGCTAACGAACCAATACCACTGTGGAATCAACCCTAAATAATGAAGCTTTACAAGTGTGGTTGGTTGGGAAGCTAACAAACAAACACCACTGTGGAATCAACTCAATGTCTCCTTAAACTCCGTGTATAAAGTGATCTTCTTGTTTACAACCTATGAATGACAAACAACTTACTGGTAGGGTCAAGTTACTGTCTGTAGGCTGAATTGGTTCTGTAATAATCTTCCTCCATCTCCCCTGACGTCCTCAAGAGAAGCAGTTAGCTACAGTATAATAGTATGTACAGTTGGACACAGTAATGGGTGGTACAGCCCCAAGTGAAAGAGGGTCCATTTGTGCCAATATCAAGTTCCTTATTAGTGCCAAATAGGAGACATCAGGGGCAGAAGTCAGTATTGAGGATGGTAATAAAAAGCAACTACCTCATAATACACACTGGTTACTCAAATGGGACAAGTATCTTTCACCTGGACTGTACCACCCATTACTGTGTCCAACTGTACAGCCACCACCACTAATAAGTATACAGCTTTGGTTGAAGCTTTGAACAGTTCAATTCACCAACGAATTAATTCCTTATTAAGCTTATATTTCCTTACTCTATTGCATGACTTGGCAGATGTGACCACTCGACTTTTGCCGCCGACTGTACACACACACACACACACACACACACACACACACACACACACACATGATTTAGGATATCTACGCAATCATTATTCAATCTTTCGCTGCTTGACATTTCACTGTAATCTATTTTCCTCCTTCTGTCATGTGTCCCTCAGGTGAAGCAGTCAAGTATAGTGCAACACACACACACACACACACACACACACAACTATATTACATACACGGTCAACTATTGTACACACACACACACAGAGTAAATTATTGTACACACACACACAGGTAACTATAGTACATGACACACACACACATACACATACACACAGTAATATATAGTATACACACACACACACGAACACGCACACACACACACACACAGACACACAGTCATATTATAGTACATACACATACACACATACACAGACACACACACAGTCATAATATATAGTACACACACACACACACATACACACACAGTCATATATAGTATACACACACACACACAGTCATAATATATAGTACACACACACATACACGCCTGACTGAGTAGCGTCGTAATCATTATTGAGGGTAGGGCAGTCAGCGAGGCAAACCATAACTGAGGCTATTTGTCACGGGAAACTGTCATCAACCCACAGAGATTATAATGAGACTGAGAGCAAGGGGAGAGAGTGACAGGGAAGGATTTGGTGAGGCAAAACAAGACGAGGTACAGTTGGATACAGTAATGGGTGGTACAGCCCCAGGTGAAAGATGGTCCATTTGTGCCAATATCAAGTTCCTTATTAGTGCCAAATAGGAGACATCAGGGGCAGAAGTCAGTATTGAGGATGGTAATAAAAAGCAACTACCTCATAATACACACTGGTTACTCAAATGGGATAAGTATCTTTCACCTGGGCTGTACCACCCATTGCTGTGTCCAACTGTACAGCCACAATCAAATATCCACCGACACTTTCCTTTCATCGTATACTTTGGTAATAAAGAACAACATCTGTATGATTTTGCAGCACCTAATAATAATAATAATAATAATAATAATAATAGTAATAATAAAGAACAACACGTTTATTGTTTTGCAGCACCTCATAATAATAATAATAATAATAATAATCTTGGTAATAAAGAACAACACGTGTATAATTTTGCAGCACCTCATAATAATAATAATAATTGAGGGGGTTGAGTTGATGTAAGGTGTTGTTGTATGATTATATTTTGATATGATACTGATTTATCTGTACGATGGAAGGGAAGTGTTGCTGGTTATTTGATTGTGGCTGTACAGTCGTAATACGTAATCCCTGACCATAGACGAACGGCAGGCGCCACACACACACACACACACACACACACACATACCCTGCATTCGAACTCAGCCTCTATAGGTGTACTGGGTGGGGAAATGAACAATACCAGGCGATTCAAAGCTTTCTGCTCCTCACACTCTGGTCACAAATTATGTATCACGAGTGTATGTGTACAGTACAGTATACGGTGGATATACAGTGAATCTATACAGTATACATACCCTGGATATACAGTGTGAATATATACAGTATACACACCCTGGATATACAGTAAATAAATACTTGTATCCAACACTTACTTTCATTTTACACTCAGTCCCTCATTGAACACCAACCAATGTTTTCCCAGACTTGTGTTATTCATTACCATACACACTAACTAACATGGAGAGAGAGAGAGAGAGAGAGAGAGAGAGAGAGAGAGAGAGAGAGAGAGAGAGAGAGAGAGAGAGAGAGAGAGAGAGAGAGAGAGAGAGAGAGAGAGAGAGAGAGAGAGAGAGAGAGAGAGAGAGAGAGAGAGAGAGAGAGACAGAGACAGAGACAGAGACAGAGACAGAGACAGAGACAGAGACAGAGACAGAGACAGAGACAGAGACAGAGACAGAGACAGAGACAGAGACAGAGACAGAGACAGAGACAGAGACAGAGACAGAGACAGAGACAGAGACAGAGACAGACAGAGACAGACAGAGACAGACAGAGACAGACAGAGACAGACAGAGACAGAGACAGAGACAGAGACAGAGACAGAGACAGAGACAGAGAGAAGAATAGTGTGTGTGTGTGTGTGTGTGTTCCCAGACTTGTGTTATTCATTACCATACATACTAATAACTAAGAGATTAACTCACCCTGTCTTAAAAGAATAATATTATAATTATTATGTCATAAATGTAATCATCTTAAATCGAGGTCCCTAGAAAGTAAGAGTTAGGAAGGGAGAACGAAACTATGACTAATACTAAAAGGTGGTATTATTTAACTACTACTTGGAGAAAATGGTTCTTCCTTACTCAATTCCTATTTCTTTGCAACACGATTTGAGCTACGAAGACTTGGCTACGTCTTTCCCTACAAGAAGAGGTTTACTTATATCATACAACTCTTAGTATGGTTCTTTGGTATTATTATGTTGAGGTGAGAACATACACTTATTTATCACTACAGTTTAGCTTAGTGTCCTATATCACACACACATATATATATATACACAGTTAACTATAGTGTTGATATATATATACACACACACGTAGTCAAATATAGTACACACACACAGTCAACGATAGTACACACACACACACACACACACACACACACACATACACACACACACAGTCAACTATAGTACACACACACACACACACACACACACACACACACAGTCAAATATAGTACACACACACAGTCAACGATAGTACACACACACACACACACACATACACACACAGTCAACTATAGTACATATATATATACACACACACACGCAGTCAAATATAGTACACACACACACACACACACACACACACACACACACAGTCAAATATAGTACACACACACAGTCAACAATAGTACACATACACACATACACGTACACATACACACACACATACAGTCAACTATAGTACATATATATATACACACACACGCAGTCAAATATAGTACACACACACAGTCAACGATAGTACACATACACACACACACACATACACACAGTCAACTATAGTACATCACACACACACACACACACACCAAAGCATATATACAGTATATATTTTTTTACTTCTATAGAATACCCAATCTCATATCCATTCATTTTCATGTGACTTATTTTATTGTGTATATTTTGAGCCCCTGGACTGCCATATATTAATAAACCATTTATTATTATTTATTATTATTATTATTATTACACTTGTGTTGTTCCCAGTTGGTGTGTGACGTGTTATTGTCTTCCGGTGTATAGGAAGGAAGTATTTTATACCTTGGCTCAGTATTATTCTGACAATGAGGAAGTTACTTTGGCCCTCCATCCATCACACACACATACACACACACACCAACACCAACACCACAGCCAAAAGGGGTCTGACTTTATTCTCTGTGAATATTAGCCATCCTCCACAGGGCTATAATAAAGATTACTGTAGGATCTGGTCACTTTGTAGTGGATTTGACCACATCTGTCCACATGGATTAAAAATACACCCCAGGTGTACTGCAACCACAGGATATTGATTTCCCACTGGTGTGTGGACCACCAACACACGGGGTGTATTATACCTTTGTATACAGCAGTGTAAACTCCCTCCACCTTTATGGTCCCATCAGGACTGGTGTCATGGAAGGTGTGGCAACACTTGTAGGTCTTATGGTAACTTGGACTTGGGACCACAACACTGGCTGTCAGTCATTGTACTATTATATTATATTGTACAAGGTGTTTGGTTTCATTAGTCTCTGTGTCATTAACATATATAATTTAGTTTCATCAGTCATTGTACACTTTTAATATCTATATAAGGCTTTTATTTTCATAAGTCATTGTACCCTGTTAATAACTATACAAGGTTAACCCTCGATTTCCCATCTCCTGTAACAGTTGATGACACACACACCTTATTACTCAACCCATTACTCAACTATATACATACAGTATATACATACATACATACATACTGTACATTATGATATTTGTAGCCCTTCCAAGTGTTGTCAGGGCTTAGTACAGTGTTGGTAAATCTGAAGCAACTAATTCCTCCAAACTATTCCAAGCAACAGGTCATCATTGATTTTGTTTCTCTGGTCCTGTTTCCTGACATACTTTGGAGGAATGAAGGTACACACACACACACACACACACACACACACACACACACACGGATCTTTTAAATTTACTACAAGCAGTTACTCACTATTCACACACACCCACAAACACACACACACGGATCTTTTAAATTTACTACAAGCAGCTACACACACACACACACACACACACGTATCTTTTAATTTACTACACACACACACACACACACACACGTATCTTTTTGTGTGTGTGTTACAAGGAGTACCTGAGAGTTTGACATGGAATGAATTAGTGAGAGTGTGAGTGAAAGTAAGTAAGATTATTCTATTTCTTTCGTCTGCTCTCTCTAGCAAGGGGCCGAATAATTTATTAATGTCATTATGGCTACTATGCAAGAACAGAACCTTCATTGTACAGTTGTGGACATGTGAAACAAGACACAATACCTGTATACAACGGGGCCCCTCAGTGAGCATAGGGTAGGATGAGATGTTGTTGTTGTTGTTGTTGTTGTTGTGTAGAGGCGACGTACAGTACGTGTTTATATTCTATGTTTGATAAGGGACCCCATGTTTTAATAAGTGTGTTTGTCTCATGTGTCGGCTCGGGTGTGAAGGGGCGCCAGAGAGAGAGAGAGAGAGAGAGAGAGAGAGAGAGAGAGAGAGAGAGAGAGAGAGTTCATACATACATGCACGAAATTTTGTCCATGAGAGAGAGAGAGAGAGAGAGAGAGAGAGAGAGAGAGAGAGAGAGGAGAGAGAGAGAGTTCATACATACATGCACGAAATTTTGTCCGTGTGTGTGTGAGAGAGAGAGAAAGTGTGACGTGATGAAGGTCGTAGTGAAGGGAGGGGTACTAACATGCTATATAATATGCTTCCCTGACAACCAACCCTTCACTACACTATTCACTCTCCCTCTCGTTACAAGGTAAAGGCAATACATTATAATATACTGTATGGTGGTGTTGGTGGTGTTGGTGTTGGTGGTGTTGATGGTGTTGGTGGTGTTGGTGTTGGTGATGGTGTTAGTGTTCCCCAAACTGTCTGGCCGAGCAATCCCGAGTCTGGCTGACCGAAGCTGCGCAAATGCTCGGACCCCCAAATGGGAGCCAGGATGATAGTGAGATTTGTTTCTTGGAAGGCAACAGACGAGGGGACTGTTGGTTCACTGCCATGTATAGTTGTCTAAAGGTTCTTCTTTACCCTCTGTTTTGTGTCTGGTGTAGATGTGGCAGCATAACAATATTCGAATTACACTTATGAATGAGACCAATCTCCCTACTGAATCATCCTGTACTGTATCAGATGGGATCCGAACGTGTCTAGTGTTGCTGCTACATGTACCCTACAGCCACTACAGGGGGTAAAGAAGGACCTATAGCCAACACACCCACCGTCAGTAGCCTTCCTTGTTGTGCCACCCTATGGGGAGATCTCACCAGCTACCCAGAAGGAATGAGAAATAGTATGAGACAGACAGAACTGGCCAGGGTGTGGTGGTAGACGATACCAGATTCCTCATTTGTGGATAGAACCAGCCCTCACCAGTGTGTTGTTGGTGGTGTTGGTGTTGGTGGTGGTGTTGGTGTTGGTGTTGGTGTTGGTGGTGTTGGTGTTGGTGTTGGTGTTGGTGTTGGTGTTGGTGGTGTTGGTGTTGGTGTTGGTGTTGGTGGTGTTGGTGTTGGTGTTGGTGTTGGTGTTGGTGTTGGTGGTGGTGTTGGTGTTGTTGTTGTTGGTGTTGGTGTTGGTGTTGGTGTTGGTGTTGGTGGTGGTGTTGGTGTTGGTGTTGGTGGTGTTGGTGTTGGTGTTGGTGTTGGTGTTGGTGTTGGTGTTGGTGGTGTTGTTGGTGTTGGTGTTGGTGTTGGTGTTGGTGTTGGTGTTGGTGTTGTTGTTGTTGGTGTTGGTGTTGTTGGTGTTGGTGTTGGTGTTGGTGTTGGTGTTGTTGGTGTTGGTGTTGGTGTTGGTGTTGGTGTTGGTGGTGGTGTTGTTGTTGTTGGTGTTGGTGTTGGTGTTGGTGTTGGTGGTGGTGTTGGTGTTGGTGTTGTTGTTGTTGGTGTTGGTGTTGTTGGTGTTGGTGTTGGTGTTGGTGTTGGTGTTGGTGGTGTTGGTGTTGGTGTTGGTGTTGGTGTTGGTGTTGGTGGTGGTGTTGGTGTTGTTGTTGTTGGTGTTGGTGTTGGTGTTGGTGTTGGTGTTGGTGGTGGTGTTGGTGTTGGTGTTGTTGTTGTTGGTGTTGTTGGTGTTGGTGTTGGTGTTGGTGTTGGTGTTGGTGGTGTTGGTGTTGGTGTTGGTGTTGGTGTTGGTGGTGGTGTTGGTGTTGTTGTTGGTGTTGGTGTTGGTGTTGGTGGTGGTGTTGGTGTTGGTGTTGGTGGTGTTGGTGTTGGTGTTGGTGTTGGTGGTGTTGGTGTTGGTGTTGGTGTT
>JAWQEG010000250.1:395000-417500 GCA_033782935.1 Petrolisthes cinctipes | reverse complement strand
GAGAGGTCATTCATTATTGTGTAAGAGAGGTCATTGTGTAAGAGAGATCATTGTGTGAGAGAGGTCATTGTGTGAGAGGTCATTGTGTGAGAGAGGTCATTCATTATTGTGTAAAAGGAGATTATTTTGTTGGTGAATTGGAGGCTTCTGATTCCTCCTGACCATGCCACTAAACAAACCAGCTCCTTCCATATAGGTGTGTGTGTTTCATGGCAATATTTGAAGGACTCATTTACCTCCACTTTTCTGACTACATCACACACAGGGTTCCTTAAGTGGTTAGTTAGTACAGTGTTGGTGGTGAATCTGGAGTAACTGATTCCTCCAACGTATTCCAAGTAACAACAGAACCCTATTAGTTTTGTCAATGAGGTCCTGTTTCGTGGCATACCTTGGAGGACTCAAGGTGTTCTAATGTACAGTATCAGAAGTATATTATTCCTTTCACCCTTAACCTTCAGTTGATGACTTTTATTTGTTCTCTGGTAGAATGGAAACTTTCTATTGTTAAATGCTAAAACAGATATAATTATCATGAGAACTTAAACGATGCTTAGAGATATTGTACTGTCCCAAATTCAACCAGACTGTACTGAGAGAGATGGATGTGTTAATTCTGGACTCTATCTCTTTTTACAGTAGATATAAACAGTACTAATATGTTAATATATTCCTGGTACAGATTCAGTCCCAATGTATTGAGTGAGTTGGATGTACTGTACTGGGACTCTACCTCTTTTTACAGCAGATATAAACAGTACTAATATGTTTAATATATTCCTGATACAGATTCAGTCCGGGTATACTGAGTGGGTTGGATGTATTTGGACTGTTCAGTGATCATTGTGACCGTTGTTCTCCCGCTGACCTTCCCTTGGCCCATCGTTGCTGTTCGTCAGGTCACACCCTCTGCTGTGGTCTCCTTCACTCCCCTGCAGCATCACCCCACATCTTTCCAGGACAAACTCCAGTACTGCCTGGAGGTCACTTTCCAGGTGGTCCAGTCTCAGGTCCACACTTACCTGGACCAGTACCAATAGGACATCACTTACCAGGACATCACTTACCTGGACCAGTACCAGTAGGAATAGGACACCACTTACAAGGACATCAGTTGTCTGGTGTAAAGAGTGGTACATGTCCAGTGTTTGGTGGTTTACATACAGGGTTTTCAAGGTATAATGGTGGTGCGTGTATAGCTGAGTGTAACAATGACTTCCAATGTCCACCAGTCATGAAGTGTTGTCCAGTTGGATGTTCTACTGTTTGTCGTGCCCCAGTGGGAGGTAAGTACTTGTAACTAGAACATAATAATAATAATAATTCTTCCCATACACTGAACCATCATCTATGTCTCCATAATGATGTACTTGTAACTGTAACGTAACGTAATAATAATTCTCCCCATACACTGAAGTTCATCTATATATCTCACTAATGATGTGCTTATAACAACAGTACACCATAATTCTCCTCACTGAACCTCATTTATGTCTCACTAATCAAATTCTTCAAACTGTAGCATAATTCTTCCTATACACTGAACCTCAACAATGCCTACCTACACGATATGCTTCAAACGTCACTATTTTTAATCTTTCAAGTGAACCTCAACTCTTCCTGACTAATGATAAACTTAATACCACACTATTATTTTTTCAACTGAACCTTAAATATGCCTCCCTAACGATATACTTCCAACGACACTCTTTTTATCTTTCAAGTGAACCTCAACTATGCCTGACTAATGAAATGTTTCTCATCCAGATCATATATTTATCTTTCCAAGTTTTCCTGGTCATTCAGTAGAGCATGGAATTTCTTGAACACACACACACACACACAAAGAGTAAGAGTGAGAGTGTGGCGTGAAAGGGCGGAAAAGGGACCGAATTGACTTGATTTTTTTTTTTTTTTTTTTTTTTTTTCCAACAGTGGCCCCACCAGCACCACCACGGCCACTCCTCAAACCAGGCTCCTGTCCACCACCAAAGGGCTTCCTGGGTCACATTGGTGTTCGCTCATCTGGACCACCTGCCTCACAGCCCAACAGTGAACAACAACCACAACAACAACAACAACAACAGCAACAGCAACACAAGAGACAACCCCAGGAACAGGAGAAGGACGAACCAGAAGCAGCAGAAGCAGCAGTCAGTCCAAAGGAACCTCACAGTAGACAAGCAAGGACAACAGTGGAAGGAGAGTCAGTGGTACCCAATGATAATGTGAGAGTCATTCGGGCAGCTCACCACCAAGAAGATAGAAATGATAGACGAGAGGTTAGACAGAACAGACAGGCCCGCAAAAATAGACGTGTAATTCGTTCACCACATCACCAGGAAGATAGGAATGACAGACGAGAGGTTAGACAGAACAGACAGGCTAGAAAGAACAGACGTGTCATTCGTTCTCCACACCATCAAGAAGACAGGAATGATAGACGAGAGGTTAGACAGAACAGACAGGCCCGCAAAAATAGACGTGTTATCCGCTCAGCACACCACCAAGAAGATAGGAATGACAGGAGGGAGATTAGACAGAACAGACAGGCAAGAAAGAACAGACGTGTTATTCGCTCTCCACACCACCAGGAAGATAGAAATGACAGGCGAGAGGTTAGACAGAACAGACAGGCAAGAAAAAATAGACGTGTCATTCGGGCAGCTCACCACCAGGAAGATAGGAATGACAGGAGGGAAATAAGACAGAACAGACAGGCAAGAAAGAACAGACGTGTCATTCGTTCTCCACACCATCAAGAAGACAGGAATGACAGGAGAGAGGTCAGACAGAACAGACAGGCTAGAAAGAACAGACGTGTCATTCGTTCTCCACATCAGGAAGATAGAAATGACAGGAGAGAGGTTAGACAGAACAGACAGGCTAGAAAGAACAGACGTGTTATCCGCTCACCACATCATCAAGAAGACAGGAATGACAGGCGAGAGATCAGACAGAACAGACAGGCTAGAAAGAACAGACGTGTCATTCGTTCCCTGCTAGTTGACTCTGGTGTTGTTTCGTCTACAAGGTCAAATCGACATGAGAGAGTGACCAGACAAACCCAAGATGATGAAGATGAACAAAACACCCCAACACAAAGGTTCTTCCCTAATCACTTCTGTCGCACTGAATGTATCAATGACTATGATTGTCCAGGCAACCTCAAGTGTTGCTCCAGGGATAAACACTGTCTCCAATGTATCAATCCTATTTTCTTTTGAGAACTGACCAAAAGGGAATCATATTTGTTGTTATTAATATAAACTTATATTATAATGTATAGGTCTACAATAGAGACCCTATAAGGTTTCCAGTACACAACACTCTCTTGAGATTTTATGATGTGCAATTTTTCGATGTTTTTTCCCACAGAATTAAGAGGTTGTGTTCTGTTTTTTTTTTTTTTTTTTTTTTTATCAGTTAAATATTATTGGTGTTTGATATGAAGTACTTGTCGTTTTGAGGATGGTTTTTCGTCACATGAGTCACAGGTTGATATTACTAAACTAACTATTCAAGGAAAGTGCTCTTCGTTGCTTAGTATTATTTTGCAATAAGAATTGAGAGACGAAAAAGCTAAATTTTCCTCTAAGAATTAGTTTAATAATATCACGATAGACTTTTATTTATGTAAGAAGTAGTTTAATAATATCACGATAGACTCTTATTAGGAAAGAAGTAGTTTAAGGTTGTAATACACTGTTGGTAAATTTGGAGCAAATATAATTCCTCCAAATATTTCCAGACAACAGAACACCATTATTTTTGTTCATGTGGTCCTGTTTCCTGGCATACTTTGGAGGAATCAAGGCAGTGACTCCAATGTACCAAAAGTGTATTACCACCTTAATAATAACACAATAGACTTTTCTTAGCATTGTTTGTGACTATATAGGTACAAAGAGAGTCTGCCCATCATAGTAGGTAGGTGTGTTATATTACCTTAACATATTATTAGTATGGGTAATTAATGTATTGCACTATAATGTACAGTTGAACAAGTAGAAAGTGCAACTGTGCAAGAATAATGTGGCAGTGTATGGCAACTTCTTCACCACCACTACACGTACAAAGTTCAGCCAATCACGTCTCACCTTACATTGGCTTTGGGTTCCCAGTGATTCATTCATAAAGATACCAACAGGGCTCAGCTAGGCTACTACAAACAGTTGCCATATACAGGGATATATATTTGTTGCATTTTCTACTTGTTCAACTGTACTTACACATTTTTCATCCACACGAGAAAACCCTTAATTCATTTATCATATCAAGTGTGTCTGTATTTATTTAAAATATATCGTTTTCTCTTTCTGTATGCCTATTTATCCCTTATTAAAACTTTCCAACTGAATTACTATTTATTATGTAATCATATAAAGTTTCGTATAGTTATGTACAGTGCAGTAAATACTAAAGGCATTTATCACAAGCCAAATGCACCATCTTCAAATTTCAGGTCGAAAGAGATATGCATTGATGGTTATCATTGTTGTAGAAAGTAAAAGACTGTTAGTTATAAGGAGGCTGTGTGTATGTTGGTAAATTGGAAGGCTACTGATTCCTCCTAACTATGCCACAAAACAACAGACAGACGCCCTCAATGGTAGCCTACCAATCGGGGATCTGCATTAAGCCCTTTCCAATTCACCAATAAGATAATCTCCACTTAAGGGTTTGGGTGTTCCTTCAATTCCAGACTCTCTCTTTCAATTCTGCCAGTCTTCCTTCTTTCCTTATATTAGCTTGGTGTTTGTTGTCCCATCACTCTCTGTCATCTTGTCCTAGGAAGGTCTGACTTCTTTCAACCTCAAAATATTCAAATCATATAACATCAAAATTTACGTAAAATAAGGTAATGAAAGCAAACCACCCAGAAGACATTAAAATATGGATAACTGTTTATCCTTTTAAAGATGAAATAAGTGAACTACCACCATAATTTTGTGTACAGCCATGGCTAAAAGTCCATGAGCAGGGGTACGGCTATCTCTTGTTATTCTAAGAACAAAAATATGTGCCAAAACAACATTACTAACAATTCGTTGAGCTGTGAACTACCACAGTAAGAGAGGTGTGGAACTTATCTGATTCCATTCAATTCGAACTCTCTGCCCAGTATCGACTTTGACATTGCACCACCCAATACTCATGGATTTTCAGCCATGGCTGTACAGTAGACCCTCGATATAAGAATAATGATAATAAGATTAATATATTTAGCACACACATCCTTTTTACAGAGGTTTAGTTTCACCTAGTCTTGATCACGTGCTGGACACGTGCTCACCAATTGTTACACTCCCAGAATGAGCTCAGCTCTTAGCATGGAGGTAGGATGTTACCTCAATGGCTCTTAGTGCCTGATCTTTGGGTAAGGCTGGAACCTTTTCACACACCGGGATAGCGAGGTCACAAATCCTCGACTTCTCTGCTAGGTGAACAGGGGTTACACGTTTTTAAGGAAACAATCCCAAATTGTCTCCACCCGACCGGGGATTCGAACCCGGGCCCTCTCAGATGTGCTAACCACTACACCACCGGGCCGTATAGTAATGAGTAACAAGCCTGGGCAAACATTTGGTGGTCTTCAATGATCGAGTGTAAAATAAAGTGGTGGGTACAAGTATTTTATTCATATTATATCCATGGTGTACAACAGTACCAAATGTATAAAGTTGTGTATGTGTTACTCAGCATACTCTGGCCTTCTAGTTTGTTGTATGTCTTTACAACAATACACTTTTCAATTCACTATAGACCGTGAGAAATCCCGGCATATACAGGGTTCTTAATTTCATTTGGGTAATAATATTGATTGAGAAAACCCATATACAGGGTTCATAACTTCATTTGGGTATATGGTATGGTTGTGTGGGTATATTTGGGTGTTTTTAGTGTTTATGACTTCATTTGGGTATATGGTATAGTTGTGTGGGTATATTTAGGTGTGTTTATGACTTCATTTGGGTATATGGTATAGTTGTGTGGGTATATTTAGGTTTGTTTATGACTTCATTTGGGTATATGGTATAGTTGTGTGGGTATATTTAGGTGTGTTTATGACTTCATTTGGGTATATGGTATAGTTGTGTGGGTATATTTAGGTGTGTTTATGACTTCATTTGGGTATATGGTATAGTTGTGTGGGTATATTTAGGTGTGTTTATGACTTCATTTGGGTATATGGTATAGTTGTGTGGGTATATTTAGGTGTGTTTATGACTTCATTTGGGTATATGGTATAGTTGTGTGGGTTTATTTAGGTGTGTTTATGACTTCATTTGGGTATATGGTATAGTTGTGTGGGTTTATTTAGGTGTGTTTATGACTTCATTTGGGTATATGGTATAGTTGTGTGGGTTTATTTAGGTGTGTTTATGACTTCATTTGGGTATATGGTATAGTTGTGTGGGTTTATTTAGGTGTGTTTATGACTTCATTTGGGTATATGGTATAGTTGTGTGGGTTTATTTAGGTGTGTTTATGACTTCATTTGGGTATATGGTATAGTTGTGTGGGTATATTTAGGTGTGTTTATGACTTCATTTGGGTATATGGTATAGTTGTGTGGGTTTATTTAGGTGTGTTTATGACTTCATTTGGGTATATGGTATAGTTGTGTGGGTTTATTTAGGTGTGTTAAGTATTTAGTCGTTGGCATAACAACAAACTCACGGTGTCTCCAGGTGTAAGGTATATTGGGCATAATTCCCGTATGCAAGAACATTCGTGGTGTATACGATGGTTTGGTACCGGTACGATAGCCCCATACACAATACAACAGAGCCATCGTACCGGTACCACACCATCGTATGCACCACAAACGTTCTTGAATAAGGACAACATCCGGTAAATTATCTGACTTTCACGTGTGGGATATTTTGACACCCAACATGGTTATTGTTATAGTTTGTCACGTGATTCATTGTATTTTAACATCCATTTACGTAAATATTGAATGAATTGCCGTTATTGCGTACGGTTTTTTCTACGGTACCTTCATTATTCACTTATTTAGACCATTTTAAGACTATTTTCTTCTATGGCATTTTCTCCACAAATGCCCCATTTCCAAGATAGGTCATATTCAAATGGGGCATTTTGAAATTAACCAGCTAATATTGGTATTACCTGCGCCGGCGAACTACTGGTTAGGATAGGTTGGGTAAGGTAGGGTTCAGTTACCCTTATCAATATTCAGTGGAATTATCTTGTGGAAATGTATTCATTGCTAAATATTTCAATTTTAAGATGCACAATTTCTGTAGTGGAGGGACGAACTGAGGTGGGGCGGACAGTGTTACCAGATCCCCTTGGCAAAATTACAGAAGGTCCAACAGGCAGTTGTGTACAATACACCTGACCCACCCAATCGGGATACTTGTAGCTCTTATCCACAGGATCTAATTTATTTTTAAAGGTCCCGAAGGACACTAGGTTAGGTCCCGAAGGACATTAAGTTAGGTTAGGTTAGGTCAGGTTACTTCGTCTGGTGATCAAAAAATTATTTATATCAATTTTAAATGATTGAATTTCCCTTCAACTGGGCTATTAATTGAACATTCTTCATACGATTTCCCAACTGTGGACAAAATATGCTTAAAACTTGGAAGTATTCTTGTATCTGGCAACACTGCATGCAGTGGCGGGAAGTCGGGAACCCGCTTAGGTAAGCCGCATTCTCATTTCAAAGTAAATACATACAAATGTAATTCATGTTTTTACATATTTCCACATAATATAACAGTCTCCTAAATAAAAAGAGAAAAGAAATGGGCGATTTCGGATGACAGAAAGTGTGAAAATCGAGGACGCAGATAATCGCAATATTTACCAATTAACCTAACCTAACCTAACCTAGACTGCATCAGACTACTGGGACCTAACCTGGGTGAGTTCAGGACTGTTAGGCCGTGATCCTGATCGTGTTCGGCCGTCATAACTTTCGGCCGGATGAAGTTTAGGCTGTGAGATGTTTAGGACCCATGAACCTTTAGGCTGTGAGATGTTTAGGCCAAAGTGAGAAAAAAAATACATGATCACAACATGAAAAATGATTATTGCCACAACTTAGGTCTTACATTAGTATATTATAGTGTTTATAAAATAGGGTATTATTTAATCATTGACTTGGGGGATGGTGATGTCTGCTGTACTCATTGGTGGAGAAGTTAGAATGAATGTAATACAGTACAAAATTTTAATATTGGAGGACTATATATACCCAATGTGAGGTGATGTAGAGGTGAGTGGAAGGTAGGTGTGGTGAGGTAAGGTGAGGTGAGTTAGGTACATTAGGCTCTACACGGCAATGTCAAGGCAGGTCACTTTTTCATAGAGTCCCACAAAAAAAAACAGTAAACAAAAATAATAGTACGATAGTGTGTGTACTATATCAGACATATGATACATAATTATTAGTTTATCTGAATCTAAATGAGATTATTACAGACAAAAACAAACACAAATGAAATTAAGGTGTGTGTGGGTAGGTAGGTAATGATTGAGGTGAGGTGAGGTGATCTGAGGTGAGGCTGTAGTGTGGTGTAATCAGTGTTAATTAATCTCCCCTGGGGATAACAGTGGTGTGAAGAGGCAGGGAAAAAAAAAGGTGCACACGTGGGATGGAATGTTGTAAATATATACAGTATATGTCCTAAGACACCATTTATGTGACCTATAATAAACTAATGTTAAGGTATGGTAAGCTGGAAGATAACAGATAATAGAGCACACTATGAATACTGCTAGGAATTACCATAACCATTATCAATCCAATGTACGGTTGGCCACAAGAATTCTTACTCACACTGTATGGAAAGAGACGTCATTATTGTGGAATTACTGCAATTAATGGCCCACCAAGTGACTGTGATTGAAAAACAATAAACCTAATAATATTGTTGTATTGCATTTCCATAGTGTTGTATTTCCTATATGTTGTAAGCCTTTGAAAACAACAGTGTATGTACGAATTCTTGTGACCAATAGTACATTGACTTTGTGTTTAGGCGAATTAGTAGTTAGAGAACAAACAATCAAACAAAAGTTGAAAAGACCATAGCAAAACATTGGTAAATATGAAATGAAGCTCAGACACTGACAAAAAGTACCACTATGTAATATAGAGGCAGCTTGTAGAGGCTTCTTCCTTTGGATGAAAATTATAAAAAAAAAAAAAAAAAAAACCTGGTTGATTAGGCGATACGTTGTTTAGGCCGTGAGACGATTCTGCTGTTTGCCAGTTTGACCGTTACGGCCTAAGTGACTTATGGCCCAAACAACCTGGACCCACCTGGGGAGACTACTGGCACCTAACCTGGACAAACTACCAAGATATAACTGTGGTAAAGTACAGGAAATGACTGGGGCAAAATACTGGGACCTAGCCAGATCTGGCAACACTGCTACAAAACAGTAATTCTTTCAATAAATACCGTAGAATTAGGCAGACCTTACTACTATAATATGGTGTATTATTTATTTATGTAGTGTGAGTTGTTTACAAACCATTAGCCAACAAATGTGTTGTTTACATAATGACAGTGTGGCAGGATAAAGGTTGTCTGTCTACTCATGTACTTGTCAACACTAAAGTAACATCTGTAGTTTGGGTACCAACCTCATAATGATATCAACTCTAAATTCACTTTTATACAATTCACTTAGAACTACTGGGTCCAAACTACTGGGACAGATTACTGGGTCCAAACTGGGGCAGACTACTGGGTCCAAACTACTGGGACAGATTACTGAAGGTGACATTCTCTTGTTGGTAAATTGTAAGGCTACTAATTCCACCTAACTATACCATAAAACACACACACAACCTCACTGGTACTAATGGTGGATGTGTTGTTTGGTGACATAGTCTGAAGGAATCACAACACCTTACAATTCAACAACAATAGAATCTCACCTTAACAATTGTCTGGTATGGATATGGTATTGTACAGCATTATACTGTACTGTATAATTAGGCCTATATTGTATTGGAAAGTTTAAGCATCTTATGAGTATAGTATAGTATTGGTAAATCTGGAGCCACTGATTCCTACAAACTATTCCAAGCAACATGTCACTATTATTACCTTTGTTTATCTGGTCCTGTTTCCTGGCATACTATGGAGGAATCAAGGCACTCCAATGTAACAATAATGTATTAATAACCCACTTAAGGGGAGTGTATACTTTTGTTACATTGGAGTGCCTTGATTCCTCCAAAGTATGCCAGGAAACAGGACCAGATTAACAAAAATAATGGAGGTCGGTTGGTGGGAATAGTTTGGAGAAATCATTATCTCTATCAATGCCAAAACTATATCTTCCACTTAATGTACCTAATAAATAATTTTCTTTTTTTTCCAGACTTGGTGAAAGATGATGAAGTATGTAATGAGTCAGCAGGTCCTGGAGTTAGGCAGACAGGGAATTAAAACACTGAGTCTTACACTACACAGGAACATAACTTGGTCAACAGCTACAAGGGAAAAAATAATAATCTTGCCTCTCGGAAATTATACCCATAAAAATAGTGTAGTAGAGAAGAAAACTGCTCTGTCAGTACTCAAGAATGATATGTGTTTATGTAACCAAGTCACTGAATATCACACTGGTAGGAAAGACCCCATCAAGAAGACACATCATGGTAATAATTCACACAGTACACAGTTGAATACCCCCAGTACTGAATGTGAGAATGTGAAACAGAAACTCAATTATAATGCCCTTCAACATGTGACACAGACAGAGTTAATTACCAGTACTGAATGTGAGAATGTGAAACAGAAACTCAATTATAATGCCCTTCAAGATGTGACACAGACAGAGTTGAATACCCCCAGTACTGAATGTGAGAATGTGAAGCAGAGACTCGGTCAAGAAGACTTAGCATCAGAGACAGAGATAAACACCAGAGCCAATCACACATTCTTCACTGGGTTGCCAAGTAAAAGCCATGATAACAACACCTTGGAACTCCATGATGACACAGACTCTAGCAATGTTAGATTTATACAACAGAGAAGTAAAGATGAATCCAAGGTAGAATCTAACAATGTCACCACCACCTTAGAACACTCACATAATACAGACTCTAGCAATGGTAGATTTATACAACAGAGAAGTGGAGATGAATCGAGGGTAGCTGTTTCCATAGTACCTGATGTTGTGTTGAGTAGTGGAGGTGGTGGTGGGGGTGGTGATGGTGACTGGAGGAGTGAGATGGAGTGGGTGTTGAGTCAAGAGACCAGTGATGTTTTAACACCTGCTAAGGACATAACACAAGTGGATGCCTTGGCTCCTGAACTAAGACCAACCTTTAACCTGGCAGCCTATGTTAACAAGTAAGTATTATAATATACACTACAGTGGTTATATAAAGAATATATACTTGTATACAACACTTACTTCATTTTACCCTCAGTCCTTCATTTAAGACCAACAAATGTTTTCCCAGGCTTGTGTGTGTGTGTGTGTGTGTGTGTGTGTGTTCCCAGATTTGTGTTATTCATTACCATACACACTAACTAAGTGATTTACTCACCCTATATTAAAAGGATAGTGTGTGTGATAAATTCTTTCATCTTATATCAAGGACCAACTGTATTTATGTCACTTTTTCATAGTGGTAGTACAATTATTTTTATTATTATTATTATTATTATTTTTATTATTATTATTATTATTTTTATTATTATTATTATTAACCATTGCTTGAGGAACTTAACAGTTTTCTCTGTGGACCATATTCAAGAACATGCATGGTGTATACGATGGCATGGTACCGGTACGATGGCTCCATAGACAAACAACAGAGCCATAGTACTGGTACCACACCATCGTATGTACAGCCACAATCAAATATCCACCAACACTTTCCTTCCATCGTAGTAAATATCTTGGTAATAAAGAACAACACGTGTATGAATTTACACCACCTCATAATAATAATAATAATAATAATAATAATAATAATAATAATAATAATCTTGGTAGTAAAGAACAACACGTGTATAATTTTGCAGCACCTCATAATAATAATAATAATAATAATAATAATAATAATAACAATAATAATAATAATAATAATAATCTTGGTAATAAAGAACAACACGTGTATAATTTTGCAGCACCTCATAATAATAATAATTGAGGGGGTTGAGTTGACGTAAGGTGTTGTTGTATGATTATATTTTGATATGATACTGATTTTTTTGTACCCCTCTCACTAAAACTTCTCCCCTCCTCTCCCCACACTCAGGTCAGTAAGTCTGCAGCAGTTGGTGATGCTTGGTGTGGACCTCAGTAAGTGGGACAAGATGAAAGGTGTGGCCAACTTTATACTCACTATGGATTTTGACACACACATGAAGCCATACATTACGTGAGTATGTGTGTGTGTGTGTGTGTGTGTGTGTGTGTGTGTGTGTGTGTGTTAATGAGGTGTGGGTCCATTTGTACTAATAATGTACCATAATAATCGTCAATAATACACACTGTACATGAATCATTTATAACAACTCTTGAGGTTACTAGTTGTGGAGACTCTAACTCACAGGGTACACAGAAGTAGTTTACTATGTCTGGTTATGGTCTGGTCTGGCTTGGTACATTTAACAACCGGGTAATTAAGGAGGTGAAGGTACAGTATGTGTGTAGCTGAGGTGACCACCACATGGTAAGGTAGGCTGGCCAGGTTTGTCTATAGTAGTGATAGCAGAGTATGGTCAGACTGGAGCAGGGTGGTAGGAGACAGGTTTTTTTTTTTTTTTTTTTTCTTAATAATATGTTCCGACACTGGACATAGGCTTCATCAAGCCTGTTACCGTGGCTCAGGTCAACTGTTGCTCACACACACACGTCACGACTTCCGAACTGGTACCCAGCCACAGAGGGAGGGAAGTGAGGGTTATTCCCAAATACTGCAGCTGTTATGGTACCAGTCAGGGTGTTATGGTACCAGTCAGGGTGTTATGGTACCAGTGAGTGTGTTATGGTACCAGTGAGTGTGTTATGGTACCAGTCAGGGTATTATGGTACCAGTGAGGGTGTTATGGTACCAGTCAGGGTGTTATGGTACCAGTCAGTGTGTTATGGTACCAGTCAGGGTGTTATGGTACCAGTCAGGGTGTTATGGTACCAGTGAGTGTGTTATGGTACCAGTCAGGGTATTATGGTACCAGTGAGGGTGTTATGGTACCAGTCAGGGTGTTATGGTACCAGTCAGTGTGTTATGGTACCAGTCAGGGTGTTATGGTACCAGTCAGGGTGTTATGGTACCAGTGAGTGTGTTATGGTACCAGTGAGTGTGTTATGGTACCAGTCAGGGTATTATGGTACCAGTGAGGGTGTTATGGTACCAGTCAGGGTGTTATGGTACCAGTCAGTGTGTTATGGTACCAGTCAGGGTATTATGGTACCAGTGAGGGTGTTATGGTACCAGTCAGGGTGTTATGGTACCAGTGAGTGTGTTATGGTACCAGTGAGTGTGTTATGGTACCAGTCAGGGTATTATGGTACCAGTGAGGGTGTTATGGTACCAGTCAGGGTGTTATGGTACCAGTCAGTGTGTTATGGTACCAGTCAGGGTATTATGGTACCAGTGAGGGTGTTATGGTACCAGTCAGGGTGTTATGGTACCAGTCAGGGTGTTATGGTACCAGTCAGGGTGTTATGGTACCAGTCAGGGTGTTATGGTACCAGTCAGGGTGTTATGGTACCAGTCAGGGTGTTATGGTACCAGTGAGGGTGTTATGGTACCAGTCAGGGTGTTATGGTACCAGTCAGGGTGTTATGGTACCAGTGAGGGTGTTATGGTACCAGTGAGGGTGTTATGGTACCAGTGAGGGTGTTATGGTACCAGTGAGGGTGTTATGGTACCAGTGAGGGTGTTATGGTACCAGTGAGGGTGTTATGGTACCAGTGAGTGTGTTATGGTACCAGTGAGGGTGTTATGGTACCAGTCAGGGTGTTATGGTACCAGTCAGGGTGTTATGGTACCAGTCAGTGTGTTATGGTACCAGTCAGGGTGTTATGGTACCAGTCAGGGTGTTATGGTACCAGTGAGTGTGTTATGGTACCAGTCAGGGTGTTATGGTACCAGTCAGGGTGTTATGGTACCAGTCAGGGTGTTATGGTACCAGTGAGGGTGTTATGGTACCAGTGAGGGTGTTATGGTACCAGTCAGGGTGTTATGGTACCAGTGAGGGTGTTATGGTATCAGTCAGGGTGTTATGGTACCAGTCAGGGTGTTATGGTACCAGTGAGGGTGTTATGGTACCAGTGAGGGTGTTATGGTACCAGTCAGGGTGTTATGGTACCAGTCAGGGTGTTATGGTACCAGTCAGGGTGTTATGGTACCAGTCAGGGTGTTATGGTACCAGTCAGGGTGTTATGGTACCAGTCAGGGTGTTATGGTACCAGTCAGGGTGTTATGGTACCAGTCAGTGTGTTATGGTACCAGTCAGGGTGTTATGGTACCAGTGAGGGTATTATGGTACCAGTGAGGGTGTTATGGTACCAGTGAGGGTGTTATGGTACCAGTGAGTGTTATGGTACCAGTCAGGGTGTTATGGTACCAGTGAGTGTGTTATGGTACCAGTGAGTGTGTTATGGTACCAGTGAGTGTGTTATGGTACCAGTGAGTGTGTTATGGTACCAGTGAGGGTGTTATGGTACCAGTGAGGGTGTTATGGTACCAGTGAGTGTGTTATGGTACCAGTCAGGGTGTTATGGTACCAGTGAGGGTATTATGGTACCAGTGAGGGTATTATGGTACCAGTGAGGGTGTTATGGTACCAGTGAGGGTGTTATGGTACCAGTGAGTGTGTTATGGTACCAGTGAGTGTGTTATGGTACCAGTGAGTGTGTTATGGTACCAGTCAGGGTGTTATGGTACCAGTGAGTGTGTTATGGTACCAGTGAGGGTGTTATGGTACCAGTGAGTGTGTTATGGTACCAGTCAGGGTGTTATGGTACCAGTGAGGGTGTTATGGTACCAGTGAGGGTGTTATGGTACCAGTCAGGGTGTTATGGTACCAGTGAGTGTGTTATGGTACCAGTGAGTGTGTTATGGTACCAGTCAGGGTGTTATGGTACCAGTGAGGGTGTTATGGTACCAGTGAGTGTGTTATGGTACCAGTGAGTGTGTTATGGTACCAGTCAGGGTGTTATGGTACCAGTGAGTGTGTTATGGTACCAGTCAGGGTGTTATGGTACCAGTGAGGGTGTTATGGTACCAGTGAGTGTGTTATGGTACCAGTCAGGGTGTTATGGTACCAGTCAGGGTGTTATGGTACCAGTGAGGGTATTATGGTACCAGTCAGGGTGTTATGGTACCAGTCAGGGTGTTATGGTACCAGTGAGGGTGTTATGGTACCAGTCAGGGTGTTATGGTACCAGTCAGGGTGTTATGGTACCAGTGAGTGTGTTATGGTACCAGTCAGGGTGTTATGGTACCAGTGAGGGTATTATGGTACCAGTGAGTGTGTTATGGTACCAGTGAGTGTGTTATGGTACCAGTGAGGGTGTTATGGTACCAGTGAGGGTGTTATGGTACCAGTGAGTGTGTTATGGTACCAGTGAGTGTGTTATGGTACCAGTGAGGGTGTTATGGTACCAGTCAGGGTGTTATGGTACCAGTGAGTGTGTTATGGTACCAGTCAGGGTGTTATGGTACCAGTCAGGGTGTTATGGTACCAGTCAGGGTGTTATGGTACCAGTCAGGGTGTTATGGTACCAGTGAGGGTGTTATGGTACCAGTCAGGGTGTTATGGTACCAGTCAGGGTGTTATGGTACCAGTCAGGGTGTTATGGTACCAGTGAGTGTGTTATGGTACCAGTCAGGGTGTTATGGTACCAGTCAGGGTGTTATGGTACCAGTCAGGGTGTTATGGTACCAGTGAGTGTGTTATGGTACCAGTCAGGGTGTTATGGTACCAGTCAGGGTGTTATGGTACCAGTCAGGGTGTTATGGTACCAGTCAGGGTGTTATGGTACCAGTCAGGGTGTTATGGTACCAGTGAGGGTGTTATGGTACCAGTGAGTGTGTTATGGTACCAGTGAGGGTGTTATGGTACCAGTCAGGGTGTTATGGTACCAGTCAGGGTGTTATGGTACCAGTCAGGGTGTTATGGTACCAGTCAGGGTGTTATTGTACCAGTGAGGGTGTTATGGTACCAGTGAGGGTGTTATGGTACCAGTCAGGGTGTTATGGTACCAGTGAGGGTGTTATGGTACCAGTCAGTGTGTTATGGTACCAGTCAGGGTGTTATGGTACCAGTCAGGGTGTTATGGTACCAGTCAGGGTGTTATGGTACCAGTGAGGGTGTTATGGTACCAGTGAGGGTGTTATGGTACCAGTCAGGGTGTTATGGTACCAGTCAGGGTGTTATGGTACCAGTCAGGGTGTTATGGTACCAGTCAGTGTGTTATGGTACCAGTCAGGGTGTTATGGTACCAGTCAGGGTGTTATGGTACCAGTCAGGGTGTTATGGTACCAGTCAGGGTGTTATGGTACCAGTCAGGGTGTTATATGACGTTCGGTGGCCTTATAGTTAGTGCCTCAAACTCAAATTGGAAGAGTAAATATTCTGAGGCCCTCACCTGAGAGGATCGACCTCCTGACCTCTAAGTTAGGAGTCCAGAACACTAACCACTTGGCCACCTCCCCACAAGAGGTCAGACCCGGTTGAAGGCTGGTGGTAAAGTGACCCTACATGACTGGCTGACTGGCTTTTACCTAGGCTGTGTGTGGTGTTAGTCTGTACACACAGGTGGATACACACACAGGTGGATACACACACAGGTGGAGGAGACAAGTGTATGGTGTGAAGTGTGTGGAGGTACTCACCAATGCCACACATTACATTAAGTTAATAAATACTGGTATCCAACACTTACTTCAAATCACAAAAAAGGAATTGTGACAACTATTGATAGAATAGATTAAATATATTAATGTCCATAGTTGTCTGTAGGGATGATAAGTATGTATTACAGAAGGATATGTATATTTCCTTCTGTTATACATACTTATAGTCCATACAAATACAGAAGGATATGTATATTTCCTTCTCTTATACATACTTATAGTCCATACAAATACAGAAGGATATGTATATTTCCTTCTCTTATACATACTTATAGTCCATACAAATACAGAAGGATATGTATATTTCCTTCTGTTATACATACTTATAGTCCATACAAATAGATGTGGATATTACTATGGTTAAGTTCCATCAACATTTGTCACAATTCCTCCTTTGTCAACTGTACACTTCCTATTACTACAATACTATATATAATGTGTGATATGTTTGGTTTAGGTTCCTTCATAACACAGGTATGGTGACAGACTAAAGTATTAACACTGGGCAAGTATTAAAAGGATAGTGAGAAATTTCATCATGTTAATATTGAGGACATATTACTTATAACTAACTGCACTACACTACACTTTAAATAAGGAATAATATATGTTGGGTTTAGGTTCCTTCATAACACACAGAATTACATGTACAATACCACATACTATATATACTATATTTTTACACTGTGTAATGGATATACTGTATATATATATATAATAATAATAATAATAACACTAATATTAATGTGTGATATGTTGGGTTTAAGTTGCTTCATGACTCAGGTATGATGACACAGAATTACCTGTACAATACCACATACACACTATATTTTTACACTGTGTAATGGATATATATATATATATAATAATAATAATTACACTATTATTAATGTTTGATATGTGTTGTTTAGATTCCTTGATGACTGTGGTGTGATGACAGATGACTTGGGTGGTTGGTTAACTATTAATCCTTACATCATGAAGGAACAACTCACTAACCTCAAGGCAAGGTTGGAGTATCTATCACACATGTCATTCACCAAGCAACAAGTGGCTCGGATTATATCAAGAAACCCACGATGGCTATTATACAGGTGTGTATGTGTGTGTGTGTGTGTGTGTGTTGTAATGTTGTATACTGTTACTACACTTGAGGATGCTCAAACTCACAGGATATACACTTTGTTTATTTGTCTTAGTCTCACAATATTGGTTGGTACTGTACACTCTATAATGCTGCACTCAGGGAAGATGATGACACTGTATGGGTAGGATAGTCAGCACATGTGGTTTGGGTAGACTGTCCTTGGTACTACTGGGGAAGCCTAGGAGGAGTGGTGACGATGGGAGTGTTGGCAGACAGAGGCAGCAGGTGTGAGTCCAGGTGTGAGCAGCTTGGTGAGAGTGACCCAGAGTGAAGAAGATTTAGACCTTTACATCAATATATCTGGGAAAATTGTCCAACAATTCCACCGATCTGGGGATTGAACCCCGGATCTCTCACTTGCTAGGCGAGTGTGCTAACCATTACACCATCACCCCCCCCCCCCCAGTGAGCCGTCCTCACCCCTTTTATACCAACTGGCTGCTAGGTGAGGCTGGCAGTGACAGGTGAGGGATGAGAAGCACACAGCGTATGTACAGACAAATGCTTGCTATCCACTACAGTGTGGTTGTGTGGCTGTTTGTGTGTGTGGCTGTGTGTGGCTGTGTGTTTGTGTATATGTGTGTGTGTATGTCTGTCTGTCTGAGTGTGTGTGTGTGAATGGCTGTGTGTGTGTGTGTGTGTCTTACTCTTTACAATATGTGTGTCAAATGAGTGTCTAATGTACAGTTACTAATACATGAAACAAGACACATTTCAAACAGGGGACCCCTTATCAAGCATAGAATAAAATGTATCACCTCTACACACACACACACACACACACACACACACAATGTCTTATCCTACCCTATGCTACACACACATACACACACACATCTCTTCCTAACATATGCTACACACACATACAACAACAACATGATATACTGAGAGGGAAGAGAGGGACATGATATTTCTATACCAATTGTTGTTATTGTTGTTGTTTGAATGAGTAGGCCTATAGGAATGTGAGGCTATGTAGGATGAGACTATTCCTATTTTCCTTCTTCTTTTTCTTCCCTCCTTCCTCTCTTCCTTCCCTCCCTTTCCTCCTTCTATCCTTCCTTCCCTCCCTTTCCTCCTCCTCTCTCTCTTCCCTCCCTTTCCTCCTTCTCTCCTTCCTCTCTTCCTTCCCTCCCTTTCCTCCTTCTATCCTTCCTTCCCTCCATTTCCTCCTTCTCTCCTTCCTCTCTTCCTTCCCTCCCTTTCCTCCTTCTCTCCTTCCTCTCTTCCTTCCCTCCCTTTCCTCCTTCTGTCCTTCCTTTCCTCCCTTTCCTTCTCCCTATATTCTTTCCTCTCTTCCTTCCCTTCCTCTCTTCCTTTCCTCTTTCCCTTCCTTCCCTCCCTTTCCTTCTTCCTCTTTTCCTTCCCTCCCTTTCCTGTCCCACCTCTCAATCACCCTCTTCCTCGGGTGCCATATGACCTTGCTGTTGTGGGGCCTAATATCAATCAATCAATCAATTAATCATGATAGAACTGTTGACTCTCAATGTATAATAATGTTGTTGTTGTTGATGTTCTGTGTGAGAATGTCCTCCTGCCCCCACACACCCCTGGTACACTCTGGTCACAGTGAAAAAACAAATTAAAATAAAGGAGGGGCTGTATGTCCCTATATGTCTGGGCTGTATGTCCCTATATGTCTGGGCTACTGACACACATCCCAGGTTAATGGGACCACAGCTTACTGCACTAGGGAGTCTGTATGTCCCTATATGTCTGTATGTCCCTATATGTCTGGACTACAGACACACATCCCAGAGAAATGAGACCACAGCTTACTGGACCAGGGAGTCTGAGGGCCACATTGAGGATGGTCTGTATGTCCCTATATGCCTGGGTTACCAAAGCATATCCCAGGGAGATGAGACCACAGCTTACTGGACCAGGGAGTCTGGGGGCCTCTGACCACCAGGGAGATTGAGGGGAAGGTGTTTTATTCCACAGCCAGTTTGTGTTGAACTGTTGTTGTTATGTGTGTGTAATGAATGTGTGTACAGTAAACACTCATTATACACTACTGGGTTTATGGGTGTGTAATGTAACAAATAAGGCATTACAGTACAAATATATCATTACAGTACACATGTTATCTGGTCCCATACAGCACAGTACAGATTGACAGTCGGTTGGGGTTCTATCAACGCACCTTCAAACTGAGTGGTAATGAAGTAAGGACATTGGCCACCAGGGAACCAAGACTCATTACAGCAAAGTTATATGATATTAAGGTTAGTTATTGTCATATTTAATTATTATTGTTGTTGTTGTTGTTGAAGTTAGTGAAGGTGTGTGGCCCAACAGCCCTCTGGATTTTCCCACAGTGCCCTCAGAGAGTGTATGTTGTGTTGTTGGTGAGTGTGTTTGTGTGTATTACAGTCTTCCATAATGTGTTTAATAGAATGGAGTGTTGTGTTACATCCTGGACAGGTATCTATCTACAGTGGCTCCATCCAGCTTCTTCTGATATGTTAGAAGGGCCGGGTGGTGGCCACATCACAGCCTGGCCAGCTGTTTGATGGACTGATGAGTGATTGGAGTATGTCAGGAGGTCATACAAACAGCTGAGTGTTTGGATGGACTGATGAGTGATTGGAGTATGTCAGAAGGTCATACAAACAGCTGAGTGTTTGGATGGATTGATGAGTGATTGGAGTATGGATATGTTTCTGGAGATTGGTTTGGGGTGGGCAGGGTGTGAGAAATGATAGTATTTGTGTATGGTATGGTGTACTGGGTGTTGTTTTGATGTTCCTTGGCATGTGTGGGTGTGTGTTGTGCCATGTAGTGTGTGTGTGTGTGTGTGTGTGTGTGTGTGTGTGTGTGTGTGTGTGTTGTGCCATGTAGTGTAGTGGATGGTGTGGGTTTGTGGAGGCTGCAGCAAGTGTTTGTGTGCCTCTCATGTCAAGGTGATCCTTGATTTTGAGGACTTTGGTTTCATAGTGTAGGTGGTCTGTAGGTGTGGTAGCTGTGCAGCCTGTGATTGTCTTTAGGGCTCTGTTCTGTATGGTTTGAAGGGTGTTGTGATGAGTCTCAGTGAGGTTTGAAGCCCAGGCAGGGCTTGCATAATCCATCACTGATCGAATATATTGTTTGTACACTGTGGTTGTGGTTTCCTTGTTATGTCCGAATGTTGTGCTGGCAAGTGATCTGAGGGCTTAAAGTCTTTGCATGCATTTGTTTATGATGGTCGTAATATGTTGTTTGAATGTCATGGATGTATTGTATGTTATGCCAAGTATTTTGGGTGTGTGTGTGTGTGTGTGTGTGGTATAGGTGTGTTGTTTATGGTGAGGTGTGGTGTGTAGCGGTGTTCTGCGTTCCAGTTGGTGAGAAGGGTGACAATTTACTTGGTGGGTGGTACACTCACCAACAACACAACATACACTCTCTGAGGGCACTGTGGGAAAACCTGGTTCAGACCATGGCCTTCCTCAGGAGCTCAGGGCTGCTGGGACACACACCTTCACCAACTTCAACAACAACAACAACAACAACTGTGTGGTATTGTAAATTGATGTGTGTCAGTGTGTGTGTTTTCAGCAGACCAATTTCACCACAAACAATGTTGGAGTAAATGAATGTTATTAATGTTGTGTTAGTGAGAGATTATATAGTGTGTAGTGTTGTATATTAATGTTAGTGAAAGATAATTTACTGTGTGATATTGTATATTAATATGTGTCATTATGTGTGTGTTTTCAGAGGACTAACTTCTCAGTATTGGAGGAGATGGGTTTCAGCCACACTGAGATGAAGACACTACTACTTACTAAACCCAAGATCTGGCTGACACGTGAGTCTTAGTCAATTACATAATGTACTTAAAGTCGGGACAAACTAACAATCTCAATAAGCCACACCTCCTTTCCTGTCAGCACCATGGATAACGAAACAGTCATGTTCTCGTACCAGTCTCAGTGCTGACATTTGACATCCCACCACGGCACTGACAACATCTAGTATTTAATCCATTGAACAATAAAAGAATGTTTTAATAGTTTTGCATTTATTTTGTACAATTTCTCTCTTATCGAAGTACATGAACACATTACAGACAATATTTGTAGCCTTACTGGCAAGTGTTGCTGTACAGGTTGGTGTACCATGGGTTGTGGGTATGGGTAGACATTGGAGTAACCTTCCCCCTCCAGCAGCCAGTAAGACACTCATTAGTGATTAACATGTGTCATTGACTCACCTTATTACACAGGCCTGGTATACTGCTCCCGCTGTGAACCGTTAAATATAATTTCAAACATAATTAAATATCCGACTAAAATGTAAAGTTTCCGAACTGTAATGTTGTTATCAGTGTTATGAATGACACAAGAGAAACTGAAATATGAGTTGCTGAAAAGTGATATAGTTATTAATTATGGTTGGTGGTACAGATACCCCTGCCAGCCATATGAATACAGTCTAAAGGGGGTGTGGCCTATTGACATTGTTACTTTGTACAGACTTTAGTGTT
>JAWQEG010000250.1:332500-390000 GCA_033782935.1 Petrolisthes cinctipes | reverse complement strand
CACACTAACTAAGTGTTTTACTCACCCTGTCTTAAATGGACAGTGATAAATTTAATCATTTTATATCCAGGGTTTACTTATTTCAATGCACTTTTTGTACTGTTGTTGTTGTTGTTGTTGTTGTATTTTTTCTCCAAACTGTCTGTCCAATGAGTCCCAAGTTTGGTTGACCTAAGCTGTACAGATGGTGGGACACACAAAGGGAGTGAAGGGGATAGTGAGATCTGTTTCTGTGAAGGCAACAAAAGAGGAGACAACTGACTAACAGACATGTACCCCTGGGCCAACAAACCCACCATCAGTTGCCTTCCTTGTTGTACCACACAATGGGTTGATCTCATCAGCTACACAGAAGAAGGAGAAATAGTAAGAGAGACAGACAGAACAGGTCAGGGTATGGTAGAGGATGACAAATTCATAATTTCTGGATAGAACCAGCCCTTACCAGTGGGAAAAGATGATAGAAAGGTGGGACAGTAAACACCAAGGTAATAGAAGGAACGAAGGGACAGTTAAAGAACTGAAAAGGATTGGCTGAGACCAAAGGGGTGCCCAAACCCTTAAAGTACTGCCCACACCACTACAGGCAATACTTACCCTACAGGTACTTTATATACTGTATATTGGAGTGTATTGATTCCTTCAAGGTATTACAGGAAACAGGACAAGTGAATAAATATATTGGTGTTCTGTTGGTTGGAATGAATGGACAGTTGTTCCAGATTTACCATCAACAACACTGTACAGTACTGTGTATCCATAATGATTGTATGGAATACTGTAGAGGTAAATAATTCCCACAAACAACACTTTGTAACAAAACAAATTTCCTTGTTATAATGTTATATGTTTTGTGTCACAGTTGGTAGAATGTTACACCTCAAGTTCATTCATTATAAACACATGTTGTATGGTAATAATAATACTGTACTGTATTAGATATATTGACTACATACACAGTAATATACAGGGACACATTATATTATTATAGTTATCATTATCATTATGTCATTTATGTTAACCAAACATTAACTCCTGTACAGCCACAATCCAATATCCACCAACACTTTCCTTCTATGGTACAAATAAATCAGTATCATATCAAAATATAATCATACAACAACACCTTACATCAACTCAACCCCCTCAATTATTATTATTATGAGGTGGTGCAAAATTATACACGTGTTGTTCTTTATTACCAAGATTATTATTATTATTATTATTATTATTATGAGGTGCTGTAAAATCATACACGTGTTGTTCTTTATTACCAAGATTATTATTATTATTATTATTATTATTATTATGAGGTGCTGTAAAATCATACACGTGTTGTTCTTTATTACCAAGATATTTACTACGATGGAAGGAAAGTGTCGGTGGATAATTGATTGTGGCTGTACACTTGTTGGTGTTCAATGAGGGACTGAGTGTAAAGTGAAGTAAGTATTGGATACAAATACAGTATATATTCATTGTATATCCAGTGTATAGCCTACTGTATGATGTTTACACAACTGTATTTAACCTTTGGACATTAAGGTTTTTCTTCACCTGATGGAAACTGTAAATTATATAAAAATATTTGCTGTATAAATGACACTTTGTATGTGTGTATGTTTGTTCACAACTATTCACTCAATGGTCATTTACCTGTCCTTAACTTACATATTTATAATCCTTATGACCCAAGTAAGGTTATAAAACCATAAACACCAAGGGTATAGTGACATAGTAGTAAGTCACTTGTTAAATACATATTACTATACAGAATTATACAAGGTGTATTGTGATGTATATAAATAACTTACAACAACACAGATATACAATTTCATTTAGAGTATATTTTGTTGTATAATGTATGGTGTGTGTGAACTCAATACAATACAATACAATACACTGGTTATTGATAAACAAGGTTGTAACTTGTTGTTGACAAATGGTGTGATGGAAGGCTGTGAGTTTTAGAGAGGTGGTAGCAGACTATTATTATTATTATTATATTATACTGTACTGTACGGCCACAAGCACTAATAAGTATACAGCTTTGGTTGAAGCTCTTGAACAGTTCAATTCACCAACGAAATAATTCCAATGGAGATGTTATTGTGTATTTATTTAGGTATGTATTGTCTCTAGGTATTCCAAGCACACCTGAATACTTATTAGTGCTTGTGACTGTACTCTACATTAAATTATTATATACTAACAATACAAATGAGTGTTATCAAGAAACTCCAACATTTGTTGACTGACACACATACTGTACTGTTCTCTTCACCTCAACACAGCCTCATAAACACTATTAGGGTTCTCAAGAATGTGACAATGGTCCGTATTCAAGAACATTTGTGGTGTATACGATGGCTTGGTACTGGTACGACGGCTCCATAGACAAACAACAGAGCCATCGTACCCGTACCACGCCGTCGTATACACCATGAAAGTTGTTGCATACGACCCAATATGACCAGACTAACACTTGCTGTAATTATGACCATTGTGTTACATTATAGTGAGACAGTTGTGTTGTGTTTATTGTTTAGGGAGTGTCCCATCCATCACCTCCGTCATCACCGTGTACTGTACACTGCTGGGTAAATGAGGCCGTAATTAATGACAACATTCATACAGTATAAATCCTGGACCTCTTATTCACAAAAGAAAAGTTTACTCTTGACTTAAAATGTTGTTGGTAAGTATTTATTGATGACAAGGACCTATAGAACACAACACTGCTTTCAAAACATATTAACAACTCAGACAAATAAAATAACAAAACCATTCACTACTTAGAAATGAACCTGTAACACTATAGTGAGGTGAAGACAGTGTTGTAAACATTACCAACAAGTACAAACAAGTGATGAGGGTAAATTTTGGATATGTGTGTGTGTGTGTGTGAGAGAGAGAGAGAGAGAAAAGTGTTGAACTAAACATACAGTATATTTATAATTTCTTACGCTTTGCATGTATTTGTGTGTGAGAGAGAGAGAGAGAGAGAGAGAGAGAGAGAGAGAGAGAGAGAGAGAGAGAGAGAGAGGTGTTGAACTAATAATACAGTATATTCATAATTTCTTACGCTTTGCATGTATTTGTGTGTGAGAGAGAGAGAGAGAGAGGTGTTGAACTAATAATACAGTATATTCATAATTTTTTACACTTTGCATGTGTGTGTGTGTGAGAGAGAGAGAGAGAGAGAGAGAGAGAGAGAGAGAGAGAGAGAGAGAGAGAGAGAGAGAAGTGTTGAAATAATCACACAGTATATTTATAATTTCTTACAGTTTTAATCTTCTCAATCTAGCTTTGTGTATAGCTTAAAAATTTTCCCAAAAGTGCTAAAGTTTCAACAATTTTTCCTGTTCCTTGTCTCATGTACAGTCACCAGCACTAACAAGTATCCAGGTGTGCTTGTAATACCTACATAGAGACAATAAATAAATGTATAAGACTTAACATCTCCATTGAAATAAGTTTGTAGTGGACAGCTTGCACTCTAGGACATAATATACAACTTGTGCATCTCTGCCCTCACCTGTTGATGCCAGCCACACCTGTGTGTTCAGCCTCACCCTGCTCTGGACGGTATAAAAGCAGCCTGGGCCAAGCTCAAAGGGCACTCACCATCTCCTGCCTCTCTCCAGTCCCTGCCTACTGCCCTCTACAGCCTACTAGCAGTTCACCACTCTCCTGCCTACTGCTCACCTACCTGCTGCTGCTGCACACCTACCTGCTGCTGCTATACCCTACTACCTACCTGCTGCCACTGTACCTGCCCAGCAGCCCAACAACTACAGCCCAACCTGGTGGTGTTGAGTGGGCATGTCAAGGTGTTGTGGTATGGGTGGCAGTTGGTACACGGTCTGTGTTTCAGTCTGTGTATACACTGGGGGTATTACTGGTGTTGGTGGTGTTGGTGGTGTCAAGGTGTGGTGACATGGGTGGCAGTTGGTACACGGTCTGTGTTTCAGTCTGTGTATACACTGGGGGTATTACTGGTGTTGGTGGTGTTGGTGGTGTCAAGGTGTGGTGACATGGGTGGCAGTTGGTACACGGTCTGTGTTTCAGTCTGTGTATACACTGGGGGTATTACTGGTGTTGGTGGTGTTGGTGGTGTCAAGGTGTGGTGACATGGGTGGCAGTTGGTACACGGTCTGTGTTTCAGTCTGTGTATACACTGGGGGTATTACTGGTGTTGGTGGTGTTGGTGGTGTCAAGGTGTGGTGACATGGGTGGCAGTTGGTACACGGTCTGTGTTTCAGTCTGTGTATACACTGGGGGTATTACTGGTGTTGGTGGTGTTGGTGGTGTCAAGGTGTGGTGGTATGGGTGGCAGTTGGTACACGGTCTGTGTTTCAGTCTGTGTATACACTGGGGGTATTACTGGTGTTGGTGGTGTTGGTGGTGTCAAGGTGTGGTGACATGGGTGGCAGTTGGTACACGGTCTGTGTTTCAGTCTGTGTATACACTGGGGGTATTACTGGTGTTGGTGGTGTTGGTGGTGTCAAGGTGTGGTGACATGGGTGGCAGTTGGTACACGGTCTGTGTTTCAGTCTGTGTATACACTGGGGGTATTACTGGTGTTGGTGGTGTTGGTGGTGTCAAGGTGTGGTGACATGGGTGGCAGTTGGTACACGGTCTGTGTTTCAGTCTGTGTATACACTGGGGGTATTACTGGTGTTGGTGGTGTTGGTGGTGTCAAGGTGTGGTGACATGGGTGGCAGTTGGTACACGGTCTGTGTTTCAGTCTGTGTATACACTGGGGGTATTACTGGTGTTGGTGGTGTTGGTGGTGTCAAGGTGTGGTGACATGGGTGGCAGTTGGTACACGGTCTGTGTTTCAGTCTGTGTATACACTGGGGGTATTACTGATGTCAAGGAAACAGCCAGGGTGGTGGCAGTAGTAACGGATGGCATAGGTATGGGTGGGGATGAGGGTACAGGTTGTTGGTGTGGGGTAGGGTAGGGTAGGAGGTAGGGTTGTCACAGGGAAGGTCAGGTGGAGGATGAATGGGGTCAGGTGTGGTATGGGTAGGGGAAGGTGAACGTGGTGGGTATGAAGGTTGGGGATGCATGGGGTCAGGTGTGGTATGGGTAGGGGAAGGTGAACGTGGTGGGGGGGGAAGGAGTAGGTTAGGGTTGGGGTAGTGGTGATATAGGGTTGGTGGTAGGTGTGACGGGTCGTGTTGGTGTAGGTGGGTGAGGTGGTGGTGAGGTAGAGGGTGGCTTGTACCTGTGAGATGAGGGTGTGGGTGTGGGTAGGAGCAGTGTACGAGGTGTGTGTGTGGGGGGGGGGGGTTAGCCTGATAAGGTAGGGTGGTGTGGGTAGGGTGGTGTGGGTGTGGCTGTAGTTGTGGTGTGGGTAGGGTGGTGTGGGTGTGGCTGTAGTTGTGGTGTGGGTAGGAGTGGTGCGTGGTGGTATGGTATGGTGATGGCTGTGGGTAAGAGTAGGGTGAGGATGTTGGGAGAAGGATGCACGGATGTGTGTGTAGCTGTGTGTGTGTGTGTGGTGGTGTGAGGATAGGTGTGTGGGTTGTGGTGGGTGTGGTGGTGGTGTGGTGTCAGTGTGTGTGTTAGTGTTTATTGGTTTAACCCGTTCCCAGGACGTGACGTATGGTTTACCTGCTACCTGTATGGTAACTGTGGCGTCCGTCCTAGAGATAACGGGGTAAGGTCCAGTGTAGGGTTCCTGCAGTGGTGTGTGATGGGTATCAATGTGTAGGCATAGGTTAGTGGTGGTTCAGAGTCGTAGGGGTGTGTATGTGGGCCTCAATGTTGTATGGTGTGTAGGTGTAGGGTGAGTGTTTCTCATCACCGCCTTCAGTGCCGGCAGGAAGGATATGTTTGATGTATTGAGGTTCGGAGTTGTGAGCTGACCTGGCAGGCGGAGGTCTTCGCCTAATACTAACTTGGCTGGGGAATGGTGTAGGTCCTCCTTGACCGTTACATGGATGGTGAGAAGGATGAGAGGTAGGGCGGGGGTCCGTCCATTGACTGGGTTACAGCACCTGGAAGGTGTCTTTCAATCTTCTATGCAGGCGTTCTACCATGCCATTACTTCATGGGTAAGTAAGCTGTGGTCCTCTGGTGGTGGGTCCCTAGGAGATTGAGCATGTCTTGCCACGCCTTTGACTCAAACTGAGTTGTCTGGTCTGTGACGATAACGGCCGGGGGACCAAAGTTGGCCATCCAGTTACTGAGGAAGTGGAGGGCAGTACCTTCAGTGGTAATGTCATCCATGGGGGTTGTGGTACACCAGTGTGTAGTCCTGTCTATGTATGTCAGTAGGTAACATGAGCCTCAGGAGGGAGGCAGGGGTTCCACGATGTCGACATGCACGGTGTGGAACCTGCTGGTAGGGACAGAATGTTGGCAAGGGATACATGAAGAGACCCATTCCTTGACTTGCTTCCTCATACCTGGCCAGACTGCCCGGTGGCTGATGAGGTGGAGGGTCCCTGCGATACCCGGGTGGTTGAGAATATGGTAGTGATTGAATACCTGCAGTCTGAACTCTGTAGGGATATATGGGCATGGCATTCCACACCATGTGTCACACCAAAGCTTGGTAACTGCATCTGGAGCGGTCAAGTATTCCAGGTGGAGTCCAGTGTGGCCTGTGAGGAGGTCCTGAAGGTGTGAGTCAGTATCCTGAGCTGCAGTGATGGCCGGGTAGTTGAGTAGAGACATCTGCTGGATTGTAGAGATGTTGGGTTGTGGCGGGAGCAATCTGGATAGGGCGTCGGCAACTGTGTTGTCCTCACCCCTAACGTGGCTTGATGTCGGTGGTGAACTCAGATATGAATGCCAGGTGGCATGTCACCCTTAGCGACCAGTTGGTGCCCTGCTGCTGCATTGCCGTCGTCAAGGACTTGTGGTCAGTGTGGATATGGAAACTCTTACCTTCTACGAAGTGGTGGAAGTGCTTGACAGTGTCATGCATGGTCACCAGCTCTCTGTCCAAGGTGCTGTATTTCCACTGTGGTGGCTCAAGCTGCTTGCTGAAAAATGTGATAGGTTTTAAGATTCCATCCACATCCTGCTGGAGAACTGCCCCGATGGTGTCGTTGGAGGCGTCCATGTAGATAGATGTCGGTGTGTGTGGAGTTGGGTAGGGGAGGAGGGTAGTGTCTGCCAGTTTCGCCTTGATGTTGTTGAAAGCTTCCTCGGCTGTTGCTGATCATACCAACTTCTTCTGTGAAGTGTTCTTCAGCCCTTTTAGGAGGTCATGGAGTGGTGCAAGTGATGCAGCGGTGTGGGGAATGAAGTGGTGGTAGTAATTGACCACCCCCAGGAATACCCTCAGTTTCCTGGTGGTGGTAGGTAGTGGCAACTCCCTGATGGCCTCTACCTTTTGTGGGAGGGGAGTGATACCGTCAGGAGTAACCCATGAGTGTCCGAGGAAATCGAGGCTGTCAGCTCCCAGGATGCACTTGGAGGGATGGACTTTTACCCCGTGCTGCTGAAGTCTGTAGAACAGTTCCCTCAGGTGTAGTTGATGCTGTGCGTGTGTGTCGGACGCCACCAGGATGTCGTCGACGTACACCACCACCCGGTCGAGCCCCTTCAGTACCTTGAAACTGTTGGAAGGTCTGGGCGGTGTTGTGTTGTGAAGTTCATGGACAGGAACTTGAACAGGCTGAAGGGTGTGGTGATGGCCATTTTCTTGATGTCGTCCTCCACAACAGGGATTTGGTGGAATGCCCATACCAAGTCTATGTTAGATAATACTGCACATCCCTGGAGCTTGGAGTGAAAGTCCAGGATGTGTGGTATCGTGTACCTGTCAGGTGTGGTGGCAGTGTTCAGCACACTGTAGTTGCCATATGCCCTCCATTCTCCTTCCTGCTGCTTTGGCACCATGTGTAGTGGCAACACCCAAGCACTGTCTGATGGTCTACTTATCACTTGTTGGAACATTATGTCAAACTCCTGTTTCACTGCCTCCAGGCACTCAGGAGGCATCCTCTGGGGCTTGGCGAAACAGTGAGGTCTGGTGGTGGTGATGGTGTGATGTATGCCAGGGTCGTGTGTGTGTTGGAGGCAGGGGTGTGAAGTGATTAGATAAGGATTAATATATTTTTGTTTTCTATACTCACCAAGAATGAAGGTTTTCTCCTGTATAATACGTAAAATATTGTTGGTAAGTATTTATTGATGACAAGGACCTATAGAACCAACACTGCTTCCAAAACATAATAATAACTCAGACAAATAGAATAGTAAAATAATTCACTACTTCATGACAAGGATCGATAGAACCAACACTACTTCCAAATCATAATAATACCTCAGACAAAGTGAATAACAAAACCATTTACTGCTTAGAAATGAACATGTAACACTATAGTGAAGTGACTCAGTAATACCAACAAGTACAAACTCTGTGTGTGTGTGTGTGTGAGAGAAGTGTTGAACTAAACATACAGTGCTATTTTGTACTATGTTATGCTATTTTCACAGCACAATTTCTATGCTTATATGTCATTTCTCGAAAACTTCTACTGAGAACTTTCGATACCTATACATATGAAGAAATTTTTAGAAACAAAAACGATTCGCCTACACTAAGTCTAAGCCCTGAATTTTGGCAAGAAAGTAAGGCATTATTGCCACTGAAATGAGAGAGGTCGCTAATATTGACCCTAATGTACCCCCATCATAGAGACTACTATTCCGTCCCATATTTGGTAGACAGAGGGCGGCCTCAGTTTGGGGGCCAATCAACGTCACCAGCCAGCCCAGCCCGATATGTGTGATGAACAGACATGGTATTCTAGATCTTGGTGTGTTGTAGTACGTGGTTGTAGTGTGGAGTAGTTTGTAGCTTGTAGGAGTAGTGTGGAGTAGTTGTAGGACGTAGGAGTAGTTGTAGCGTGGAGTAGTTTGTAGCTTGTAGATGTAGTGTGGAGTAGTTGTAGATTGTGTTAGCAGCTGAATTCTGGGGTCACCAATTGTAACAATAGGGTGACGTGTTACTAGCAGGGGTGAACAGACTCCCTTGTACACGGTAACAATTTATTGGTGATAGCTTACAAGGTTTGATAGTACACTTGTAGTTCCTGGACTCAGTTAGCAAGGTAGGCGTGGGTTGTAGATGTAGGTAGGCAAGCACCTTGTGGAGAGACAGTCTGGTTTGCTGTGGCCCCAAGTAGAGTGGAGCAGCTACTGGAGGAAGCGTGGTGTCTGGAGCAGGTGAGAGTGGCAGCTGGAGCAGGCGACTGAGGCGAGGTCAGCGGCAGGAGAGGAGAGGTGAGTCCAGGTGAGCAGCTATAGCTGTAGAGTGAATAGAGCGAGCTTGCTTGCTTGTTGGATTTCTTGGCTATCGACCAGAGGCATATAGCCAAAGATCATTAAGCCATTGGATCCATTTTAGTATATCAATCTATATAAGGTCATAAAGTTTTGTCTCCCTCAGAAAACTCAGCAGTTTGTTTATAATATTCTTATCATCTGATAGAATATTTTCGATGGTGAAAGCCATTTTTTTAAGTTGAAAATATTGTTTGATTTTACTTCTTTGATTTTCATAATCAATACAAAAAATTAATAAGTGATTAATAGATAAAATTGTGTTGCATGATGTGCATTGAGGAGGAAAATTTCTATTAATGTAGGGTTCTAGGTGGGTTAACCATGTGGCGTTAACCCTTAGACGGGCCAACACCACCTCGTCCCTGCGACTACGCCATGATGACGTAGCCCAGGGTTCAATAACAGTTCTTACTTTATTTCTGATGTCTAATCTGGTCCACTGCCTTTGCCACAGGAGATGAATTCGAGACTTAATGAGGGAAACAAAACACCTGAGATCCGTACGGACTATGCTAGGGTCCAGATCAACAGTTGACCCGGCTAGTATATCAGCCTGTTCATTGCCATAGATACCATAATGTGAAGGTACCCATATTAGCTTGATTGATTTATTGGCACAAAACAGCTTACTAATGATATTACCCTGTATTTCGTTGTTAGTTGTATTTAAGGATTTAATAGCTTGAAGTGAACTTAATGAATCTGTAAAAATAACTATCCTATCGTGGGTCGTCGATAGGGCAAAATCCAAAGCTTTATTAATAGCAAAAAGTTCAGCAATAAAAATAGATGTATGAATCGGCAGTCTGAATCTTAACTGGCATTCAGTCGACCACACACCTGCACCCACACATTCATCCGTCTTGGAACCGTCGGTATACAGATGGAAATATGAAAGATGTTGAACAATTATCTCACGAAACCTCTGGTGTACCTCCACCTCCGGCACCCGGGATTTAACCCCTGGCAGCCAGGAATCCACAATAGTGAAGGGGGGTGTTACCCAGGGTGCAATATTTACTAAAACCAGGGAATCGATTGTTGATAATTCTATACCGACACACTCTACGAGGTCGTGGAGTCTTGCTCTGAGGGACCTCACGCCAGTGCCCTCCGGGGCCGTGCGACGCCCAGGCGGATAACTCGGCCCTTCCGGGGGCCTATCGCCATGGCCCCCCGGCTGCAAATGCCTCACCAAGGCATTACCGGGAGGATGACTCGGCTCCCCGGGTACCTGAACTTGGGGCCTGGTCCCCATTGGCCTCACGCCAGTGCCCCCTGGGGCGCAGGGGTTCCCGGACGGACGACTCGGTCCCTCTGCCAGGGGCCTAGCGCCATGGCCCCCCGGGTGCTGTTGCCGTAGCAAGGCATTCCCGGGAAGATGACTCGGCACCCTGGATTTCTTAGCACAGTATACTAACAGTTGTTGATCTCGTCTCAATCGGAGGGGAGGCACTTGTGACTCCACCTCTAGACGCTCGATTCGAGTGCAACGTAGGGCTCCAAGACACACACGCAAACACGCATTCTGCACAACATCCAAACCTTTCAACACAGACTCAGATGCCGAACCATACACTATTGACCCATAATCTACTCTAGATCTAATCAGGGATTTATATAGTATTAGCAATGACTTCCTATCTGCTTCCCATTGAGTACCAGAAATGCACTTCAGCAAATTGAGTGCTTTTAAACATTTAATTTTTAACTGACTGACATGGACTCGCCATGTCAGTCGACTGTCAAAATGCAGTCCAAGAAATTTAATAGAATTTTGAATAGGTAGGGGGTTGACACCCATAGTCAGCCTGACGTCTGGCTTCTTCCTATGAGTGAAAATAACCCCTACACTCTTTCTTACTGAAAACTTAAAACCCCACTGGAGGCCCCAATTGTGAATCAAATCCAGTGCCAATTGGATCCGAGTTGCCGAAAACTCTGCATTACAGCTGGAGTGCCATATCGCACAGTCATCGGCGTACAGTGAGTATTTAAGATTTCGAGGAGGAGCTGGTAGAATGTCATTGATCATACATAGAAATAAGGTCGGAGACAGAACACTCCCCTGGGGCACCCCATTTGCCTGGACAAATATGTCCGAGAAAGTGACTGTGTCCGAAAAAAGCTTGACAGAGAAAGTTCTGTCAGAAATGAAATTCTTAACAAAAAAGGGCAGGTTACCGCGTAATCCCATCGCATATAGTTTCCTGAGGAGGCCATGTCGCCAAGTCATGTCGTAGGCTTTTTCAATGTCTAAAAATACTGCAATCAAAAATTGTTTTTTGGCAAATGCCTCTTGAATTTGAACTTCCAGGTTCACTAGCTGATCGAGCGTCTGGCGACCTTTACGGAAGCCACACTGCTCGTCAACCAGCAAATTCCTGGAATTTAAAAAATGCAATAGCCTACGATTAACAATTCGTTCCATGACCTTGCATAAGCAACTTGTGAGCGCAATAGGGCGATACGATGAAGTCGATCTGGGGTCCCCCCCTCCTTTCGGTATGGGAATGACATGTGCAAAGTGCCACGAGTTTGGAAAGGTGTGACCCCTCCAAATCTCGTTAAACACTTGCAACATCTTGACCATGGAATCATGATCAAGATGCTTTATCATCTCATACCGAATCTCATCGGGTCCTGGGGATGTCCCACTACAGGCTCCTAGGGCTTGGACAAGCTCTTGCATTGTTAGATCACTGTTGTAATCTAATTCATCTCCTGTGGCAAAGTCAATATGCTGCAGCTCTGATGCTTCCTTGATGGGCAGGAAAGCTGGATGGTAATTTTCAGAGCTGCTAGCAAAAGAGAACTGCCTGGCGAGGGCGTTAGCAATGTCTCTAGGTTCGTCATAATTGATGTTATTAAAAGTGATGTTGGTAATTTTATTAGAGATTTTTTTCTTATTTAATTTTCTTACAGTGGACCAGACTTGGGAAATTGATGTTTCACTGTTGATACTAGAGACAAAGCATCGCCAGGAGTCTCGTTTGGCTTGTCTGATGGTTCGACGAGCCCTAGCTCTCGCAAGTTTATACTTGCGAAAGTTCTCATCACTAATGCGATTTTTGAAAAGCCTGTAGGCTCTATTCCTCTCACACAGTACCCTGCGGCAATCTGGCATCCACCATGGAACTCTATGCTTTGCGCTATCTACCGAAGTCTTAGGAATTGTTGCCATTGCGGCTTTGAGGATATTATCTTGAATATTATTTACTTTATCATCAATGGTTTCTCCAACAATTTCAATATTGACACCCTTTGTGAAGGACACCCAGTCTGCTTTTTTTACGTTAAATTTAGGTGCTGAAGGCTCTTTAATAGTGTCGCTTTTAAATTTAATCACAATAGGAAAATGGTCGCTTCCCAATGAGTCATCAATGGGTAGCCACTGGCAAGAGGCTGCAATTGATGGGGAGACCAGAGATAGGTCAAGAACGCTAAAATTACCAGTATTATCATCAACTCTCGTCGGACTACCGTCGTTCAGAAGAACCAAATTGGAATCACTGATTAGCCTAGCCATCTGTTCCCCCTTTCTGTCATCCTGCAGGGAACCCCATAACGTATGATGAGCATTAAAATCACCTACAATTAATTTTCTACAGGGCAGACTGTCCTGTAGATCAAAAACATCATCATAAGTTACTGTATCAGGAGGACAGTAGACAGAACAGATAGTCAGGTAGGTGCCACCGAATTTTACTCTGCAAGCGACACTTTCCAGAGGAAAATTACAGGGCACATCAGTGAAAGGGAGGTTATGGCGGATGTAGATTGTCACTCCACCTCCACCCCTCCCCCCACGGTCCCTCCTAATTAACTTGTAGTTCCGAAGCTGAACAACCTCGTCTTCGACTTGGTCGTTCAGATGAGTTTCCTGAAGGGCAATAATATCGGCAGCTTAAGAACAAGCCAAAAATTTAAGTTCATTTAATCTAGCTCTAAGACTTCGACAGTTCCATTGGAGTATGGTTAGCGCGAAGATTATCGCTGTTTATGGGGTTTCTTGGAGCCTTGTTCGTCTGGCCGAACCTTTTTGTGCTGGGAGGGAAGACCCTCTTCCTCCTCTGCACTTCCCGGGGACCTCCCGCGGGCAGGTTTCGCGACGGTAGTCTCCATCGCCTGTTCCTCTCCATGAGGTACAGAGCCAGTCCTCGAACGGCTCGTCTCGCGACGAACCGGACGACTCCCGGATGTAGGCTTCATGGGAGTCACCTGAGCGAGAACATGAGATTTAGAAGCTGATACGGTATCATCAGCTTTGTGGTGCTTCTTTTGCTGGGTTGATTCAACAACTTCTAATTTCTTTGTCAAACTTTCTACTAGCAACGTTAATTTACTTACAGTATCCTTCAAGTCTTTAATTTCATTATCTTTAGCTTGGATAGCCACGTTAACATTTGTTGTAGTTACAGGAGCAGTGGTGCCAGTCATAGCTGCAGCATAGGAAACTGTGGGAGTTTGGTTAACCCCCTCCACCTTCCTCTTTGCCTCACCATAACTGACATCATGAGCCCTCATGTATGCCATTGCTTCAGTCTCCACTTTAAGGCTCCTGCAGTCTCCTGCACTTGCCTGGTGGGGGCCGCCACAATTAGCACACTTGAAGACTGTCTCTGAACACAACTCAGTCTCGTGTCTACCTGCACATTTACCACAAGTGAATGAATCTTTATTGAAGCACCTCAATGCTGTGTGTCCGAATTTCTGGCAGCGGAAACAACGCATCGGTTTCTGAATGTATGGTCTAACGTGAACTATTTCATATCCAATCTTTACCGTTTCCGGAATCTGTGCTGAAGCAAAAGTCAGGAAACACAAGCCAAATTTCTCTCTCTTGTTCTCTCTCATCCTGGTCATACTTTGTACATCAACAACGCCTTGGTCCTTCATTCCTTCGAAAATTTCAGCCTCATCCAGAGCGGCCAAATCCCTATGGAAAATGACGCCCTTACAGGTATTCGGCCCCACTGGAATGGTGGCTTTCACCTTAAAGTTATGAATTTGCGTCAGTTTAAGGAGATCCTTAACCTGGGATGCCTTCAGTACTTTTACCAGGATACTACCATCACGCAACTTGTTAGCAGCAGCAAGACTGCCACCCACTTGACCATCAAGGACCTTTTTGACGATAAAGGGGTTAAAGTTTTTGAGAGACTGACCCTCATCTACACATCTAATATTTACATAACGAGCATTCATTGGAGGAATTTTAACATCAGTTTGTCGTTGTCTGTCTGCCGTAGGGGTTCCATTATTGTCAGCCATTGTCCTAGTTTGGTCCTTGGTCGTTACCCTCCCTCCTTGAGGAGGAGGGAGGCTAGTCGGGGGTTCATCCATCCGGGGCATCGGACTACGTCCGACCCCTCTCCTCGCACACTCACCTACCTCCCTGAACTATTGTATCAACCCCCAAAAATGGACAATAATTTAGAGAATAAAAGTTACCTTTACTCGCCCCCCCCTAGTGGTAGCCTGGCGGCGTTCTCCAGTACCAGCTAGGGGATCGGAGTTTGTGCGGAAGGAACTTCCCCACCACCGAACCTGCCTAATGCGAGGGGTGGTGTAGTAGGAACCCACCTCCCAAGCGAATACCGTTGCTCAGCCAAGAGACAACCGTAGGCCCAGGAGGTCGCACGGAAAATATAGAAGAAAAAGTAGTTTAAGAAAAAGAGGTGCCCAAATGACGCACCAGACTACTGGGCCCCCCTACCACAGGGTTTCCCCTGAGGCAGTGAGTGCTGCGGGTCTGGTGTGGGGAACAACTAACTACTAGCTACCATATACTACTGGTTGTCCTCCAGCAAAAATCAAATCACTGAAGGTGTACACAGCAGTGCAGCAAAACGCTGCAAATTTACTTTACAATATTACTTTAACTAGGCAAAGAAACAACAGAGTACTGCCGGTAAGAGGCCTCGGTACACCAAGGTAACTCCACGAACAATACTGTAGTCTGTTGTTGCTATGCACTAAGAGGACGAGGTCTGGACACAACAAAGTCTGGACGCATAATGTGTGTGGATAGAGCGAGGCACACCGCGGCTCCTTTTATCTCAGTCGGTTGGCTGGGCGTGCAGGTGTCATGGTGGCCACCAGTGGCAGGTACGCACTAATTACTACGCAGGTATACAGAGGGAAGTGCAAGGTGCTTGCCGTCTGCTACAGGATGCTTGCAAGTTTATTGTAGGCAGTGACAATTAAGTCTTTCGGACCACCCTGTACTCAAGATTATTTTAGAGAATTTTGCTGCAATAATTAGTTTGCATAGAGCTCAGAATTTTGTAGCACATTATTTGGTAACACTGTAACTAATTCTGGCAACTCTAGACTAGCTTAGAGGAACTACTTTTCGAAGAAGGAAAAATCAAGAAAATCCAAACCGTAATATACAAATTTTGGTGGAAACGAGAAAAGAAGCGAAAAGAAACCCAGTGATTGATGTACCGTGATTGATAGTGACATACAGTACAGTAAAGTAATACTATACTGAAATATTGAGCACCACACATGTAAAATTTGAAGAGTAATAATAAATCCTAGAGAAGCACCGTTGAAAAGACAAACAACAGAACCAAACCAACAAGGACACATCTGGCAACACTGTTAAATTAAATGTGGAAATGGCGCCAACCATAACAACAACACACACACACTGATGGTGGCATTATTAACAACAATTATCACTCTATAATGTAATTGTCAACAAGAAATATACGTGTAGTGAACATAGATGGATAATTAACAACGTACCTGTATGTATGTAAGTATTAATAATATATATATACAGTATTTATTATTTATTTATATGTATTAATAATATATATACAGTATTTATTATTTATTTATTTACTTATTAACGTAACTTATTACTTGTTAAGTTAGATATTGTATGTGTGTCTCCACCAACACGTAATGTTGTGTAAGGCCTTCATTAATATTATTGGTAATTATTGAAAGAATTACCATTATTATATACGTTGTTCTACCTTCATTACCCACTTATTTAGACCATTCTAACACTATTTTCTTCTATGGCATTTTCTCCACAAATGCCCCATTTCCAAGATAGGGCATATTCAAATGGGGCATTTTGAAATTAGCCTGACCTTACATGACCTGACCTAACCTAACCTAACCTAGACCGCATCAAACTACCGGGACCTAACCTGGACAAACTACCGGGAAATAATCGTGATAAAGTACAATAAATGACAGGGGTAAAATACTAGGACCCAGCCGGATCTGGCAACACTGCTGAATTAAGGTCCACTTCTGTACTAATACCTTTATTGTTAACGTAATATTGTGTAAGGCCTTCATTAATATTATTGGTAATTATTGAAAGAATTACCATTATTATATACGGTTTTCCTACCTTCATTACCCACTTATTTAGACCATTCTAACACTATTTTATTCTAACTATGGCATTTCCTCCACAAACCATATTATTAATCATTATAATTACTTGTAATGTTTATATTATTATTATTCACGTTGTAATATTTCACACAATAAATATAATGTTTTCAATATTTTCTTATAAATGGTACAATAATTATCACTGTTGGTACTTAAAGGGGGGGTTTAGGGGGTGCGGGAGTAGGGGACAGGCTTGGGGGTGCAGGAATAGGGGGACAGGCTTGGGGGGGTTTTGGGGGGTGCGGGAGTAGGGGACAGGCTTGGGGGGGGTTGGGGGGTGCGGGATTAGGGGGACAGGCTTGGGGTGGGTAGAAAGCCTGTCCCCCTATTCCCACACCCCCCTAAACCCCCCCAAGCCTGACCCCCTACTCCCACACCCCCCTAAACCCCCCCAAGCCTGTCCCCTACTCCCGCACCCCCCTAACCCCCCCCTCCCCAAGCCTGACCCCCTACTCCCACATACCCCCGACCCCCTCAAAACCCCCCGCACCCCCCTATTCCTGCACCCCCTTAACCTTTACAGTGTTGTTCATTACTTGAGTTATTTATTGTACTGGAAAACCTTTTAAAATAATCTTTGGTAATTATGTATTCTATTGTGGGTTTATATTACAATGTGTTAACCTTCATTACACACTAATTTATAACATTCCAACACACTTTTCTTCTATGACATTTTCTTCAGCAATGCCCCATTTCAAAGATAGGTCATATTCAAACCTGACCTGACCTAGACCACAGCAGACTACCGGGACCTAACCTGGGCAGACTACCGGGACCTAACCTGGGCAAACGGTTTACAGTCCATCCGCCCCAGTCACGTTGCGCCCCAAGTCCATTCGCCCCAGAAGTTGGGGCGAATCTACTTCATCAGTAGTTGATGTGCCCCAACTGCTCAATATTGAGTTGTTGCACCCCAACTCCCTTTTTCAAAGTTTGAAAACTTTTAATCATCATGATAAACGAACTCACAATTAAAAAAGAATATTACACATTGGATGTAATAATAAATAGTTTTAATAAAAAAAAATCTGTATTGCATATATACCCGTCATGAAAACCTCTTTATTACATATTCGTCATATTGAGTTCTTGCGCCCCAAATCCTTTTTTAAAGGAACTCAATTTTTGGGAGATAAAATTATTAGACACATAGGATGTAGTAATAATAGTTTTAATATAAAAAAACATATTTATTGCATATTCATACGTCATCAAAACCTCTTTATTGCATCAAATACAGTATTTTAAACATAAAAGGAGACAAAACAGGACGAAAAGATTAGTACGATACAAAATAGGAACAATCGGCAAGTAGTTGTATTGGTGACAGATCTCCATTACTGTACAGCCATGGCTGAAAGTCTATGAGCAGGGGGTAGTGCAAAGCCACAACTGATACTGGGCAGAGAGCACGAACGAGATATATTTCCACACCCCTCTGACCGTGGCAGCTCGAGCTGAACGAATTGTTAGTAATGTTGTTTTGGAACATTTTTTAATTTTTAAATTAGAAGAGATACCTATAACCCCTGGTCATGGACTTTCAGCCATGGCTGTACCTCTCCCACCAATTATACAAACAGGCCTGGAGTGTCCTATACAATTTTCTCTGGATGCTCTTGATTTTCCTGTCAGACACTAACTTAAATATCCTATCAATATCTTCTGTTTTTAGAAGGGTAGTTAGAACATAGAATGGTAATTGGCTCTTTCCCACATTACTGTTGAGGCTGTTGTACCACCCTTCCACATCATTGTTGGTCCTCACATTAAGCTTGTAAACACTTCAGCTATATAGCCGGGGGAAAGATAGTGGATGTGATCCACTGGTTGCGAATGTACACAACAAGAGTAATTAAGTTAGGGGTAAGGGCTGTGCTTGAAATTAGCTCATCAAATGTTGTATTGATATCCTCACATGGCAGGTATGGAAGTACAAACAACTTTCTTATAAACTTGTGTGTACCACAGTCTTGGCGATAATCAACTTGCAAGCTATGGGCCTGCTGCACTTGTCGCCACACTGCCTGGGCCCAGTGAAATCGGAAACACCTTTGGTATGGCTCACCATATCACATGTTCATAACCGACAGTGACACGCTCCACAGCAACAGTATCGGCTAAATCCGTTCACCCAATGATCCGAACTGAATTGGGTTAACCTATTGTATATAGTATTTGTATGAGAGACAATATTTGTACTCCAAAGTAACCTCATTTGTCTGGTTCATCCAATGTATGCGAGTTGGGGCACAACGACTTGGTTGTGGGGCGCAAAGGGGCGCATCAACTTCCCCACGAGTAGATGTGCCCCAACTTACGGGGCGAATGGACTTGGGGCGCATCGTCACGGGGGCGGATGGACCTAACCGGGACCTAACCTGGGCAAACTACCGGGAAATAACCTGGGCAAACTACCGGGAAATAACCTGGGCAAACTACTGGGAAATAACCTGGGCAGACTACCGGGACCTAACCTGGGCAGACTACCGGGACCTAACCTGGGCAGACTACCGGGACCTAACCTGGGCAGACTACCGGGACCTAACCTGGGCAGACTACCGGGACCTAACCTGGGCAGACTACCGGGACCTAACCTGGGCAGACTACCGGGACCTAACCTGGGCAGACTACCGGGACCTAACCTGGGCAGACTACCGGGACCTAACCTGGGCAGACTACCGGGACCTAACCTGGGCAGACTACCGGGACCTAACCTGGGCAGACTACCGGGACCTAACCTGGGCAAATTACCGGGAAATAACCTTGGTAATTAAAGTACTGTACCAGGAAATGACCGGGCAAAATACTGGGACCTAGCCGGATCTGGCAACACTGCTACAAAACGGCAATAGTCTAGATAAATACCGATTCTTTAAATATTGTGGTTTTCCAAATTTGAATGTTTGAAATGTTAAAATACATAATTATCTTATACACAATATTGGCCTTTGTTGGTAGTGAGTATAAGTCAATGATAATGTAGTTATATATTCTCTCACCAGATGGAACACATTTAATTAATCTTGCTGCTCTGTTCATTATATTTTACAATTTTCTTAATTAACCAATAGTCTGGCAAACCATAATATTGGGAATTACAATAATCCAGTCTGTTTATGACATACTTATAAAGAAACATGTTTACAGTATCCTCATCTAAATATTTTCTAACCAAAGTAATGTTCCTCAAGTGGAAACCACAAACTTTCACCACTTGATTAATTTGAGCTTCCAAAGAGACATTTTCATCTAGCAGCATTCCTAAATGTTTCACTTTACATCTTACATCCAGTGTATAGTACAGTAACAGTACAGTACAGTACAGTACTACATACACAACTGGTAAACTTGAGCTATCTAATCTTTTAAGATTTGGTTTTCTTTCCCATAACCAAACATTCAGTTTTACTGTACTTGGATTTAGCTTAAGTTGTTTCCAATCCATCCAATCCTTAATATCAGACATAATAACACTCAAATTCTCCTCAACATCCACTACATTATTTATACACTGTATATTATAAAACTGTGTATCATTAACAAATAATTTAAGTTCACACCATATTTCACTTATATAATTATGTAATAATTCAATAGTATAGATACAGAAGACAATATACTCCCATGAGGGACTCATTTAAAATTACATGTTCAATCACTTTGGATAAAAAGGTCACATTCAATAATGGTCTATACAACTCAGACTCTGAGGGTCCAGGTTACCTTATACAATGGGTTTGATAATAGATAAATTCTCACTCTCAGGAAAAACATTATTATCAACACTTAGATTAATAATTTGCAGGAACACTTGAAAAATGTCATCTACATTTCTACTCGTTATAACATCCGACACAGATAACAGATAATTATCATAATGAGTTAATTTCACTCGTTGTACAATTTCTTTCATCTTGGCCATACCAATATTTTGAAAACAAAGTAGTTTACTTTCAGACACTTGAGTATGATATACCAACACATCACATTCAAACCATGCCCTGGAAAACTTTCCACTATACTTGTTATTTTATTGTCAAAGAAGTGTAATAATTTGTTTACAAGTACTTCATCAGTATATCCTTGAGGCAACCTTGGCTTATTTTGGTTACCAGTTAAATTATTGAGTATAAGATATAGTTTATATATATGTGACCTGACCTTCATAACAATATAGACATTTGTAGTATATATATATAACCAACTCATAATGACCACAACTCATAACACACTATTACATTCCTCACAATATATTGTGTCATCATACACACAACACTTTGGTTAGACTGAGTACTAAGTTAGTTAGGGTTGGACCAAGAGAGGGCAGACACTTGTAGTTTGGTAGCCACCCAAGGCTGACATCTACACTGACAAAATTAAACTAGTTGGGAGCCGTACAAATTTGAAAATTGAGTTGACAACATATGTTTTGTACCCACAGTGACCACCACTTGTTGGTTATAACAACATATGTTGTTACCCACAGTGACCACCACTTGTTGGTTATAACAACATATGTTGTTACCCACAGTGACCACCACTTGTTGGTTATAACAACATACAGTATGTTGTTACCTGTAGTTTAATGGTTATATAAACTTTATAGTCACACATTATACAACTTTTGTTCCACAATCTAGTATATCTTTACTACTGTACATGTATCACACATTACACCCTACATGGATTTTGAACTTTTTTGAATAATTTTTGAGTATAATTTTATCAAGAAATGCATTATTTTGAAGATACTCCCTATACTACCACCAATGTATTGTGGTAGTGTTGGTCATGAAGGGTGTTGTGTTGTGTGAAAACATACAATTATCACATACAGGTACATGTATTTACAAGTACAGTACAGTACTGTCCTTCAGTATAGTAGGTTTGTATTGACCACACACACTTAATGGTGTTGTTTACAAACACAGCCTTGTGTCCACTGAAAGTTATTGTACCCTAAAACAGAGACATGTCAACACTACCATACCAACTGGTACAGAGTTCACCTTTATATATTTATATAATGAAATGTGTGGTGCAGGGATGTTTATAATGAAGGGTAACAAACATCTATGGATTGTCAACATTGATGGGTGTGTTTGTCACTTAAGCTCCATGTACAGTCATATATTATCATCCATATAGGGGTAACTCAAACAATTTACTGTGTAATGTTTTCACGTTCACATACGATATTATTGTTTTAAGTAGTGCGTATCTGCTTGTATTAAATTAAAATATGGTAGTTAACCTATTTATTGGAAAGTTTATCATCTAAGGAACAGAGGGAAGTTGTTAAACTCTTACGTGTGTTACCCCTATATGGATGATTATATTTGACACCAACTGTATATTGAGGAACAACTGTATAAATAAATAATGGTCCAAGGGTGTTTCTAAAGTGGGACAGCAAAGATTTGCAGATTATTAACATTGATGTGTGTATGTGTGTATGTTGAAGGGTAACTATAATTTACTTAACAAATATTTATATTGTAAAAGATAATGTTAATGACAGACATTTGTCTCACTACAGGTCCATCAACAACAACAGCAATAAGTCATGTCACTCAGCAGGAAGCGACCAGTGAGTGGTGGTGTGGAGGAGAGTGAAGATTTATTCAGTAGTCAACATAGAGGAGTGAAACAGAAGACTGGTAACACAACTATTGACACTGTGTTTGGTAGTCAACATAGAGAAGTGAAACAGAAGACTGGTAACACAACTATTGACTCTGTGTTTGGTAGTCAACATAGAGGAGTGAAACAGAAGCGTGGTAACACATCCATTAACACTGTGTTTGGTAGTCAACATGGTGGTGGTGGTGGTGGAGTGAAACACAAGTCTGGTGTTAACTTTAGTGATATATTAAAGGATGACTCTGTGTTTGGAAAACTTGTGACTGGTGCTGGATACATACTTAGAAAAGGAGACAAACCAAACATACTTAGTAAGTATTAATAACAACCAACCATTTCACTATAACAATATTTCAGTAACAACCATTAAAATAAACACCTTTACTGTACAATTGGCCTTTGATATAAGATTATTAAATTTATGACATAATGATTATATCCTTTTATGATATTGTGAGTATATCACTTAGTTAGTGTGTATGGTAATGAATAACACAAGCCTGGAAACACACACACACACACACACACACACACACTATCATTTTAAGACATTGTGAGTAAATCAATTAGTTAGTGTGTATGGTAATTAATAACACAAGCCTGGAAACACACACACACACACACACGCACACACAAGCCTGGGAACACACACACACACACACAAGCCTGGGAACACACACACACACACACAAGCCTGGGAAAACATTTGTTGGTGTTCAATGAGTGACTGAGTGTAAAATGAAGTAAGTGTTGTATACAAGTATTTATTTACTGTAATATTTGAGTGTTTACAGTTACAATATACATGTGTGTTGTATTACTAGGGTGTGACCAGGCAGTATTCCAGCGAGATCTGCGTCGTAGCCTCAAGTGTCACCCAGTGTACCGACTTCCTGAACTGGCACTCAAGTTTAAGGAAGGTCTGGAGAAACACCTTGATGATATAGTCAGACTCAAGTGGGCTCTACTTTATACTCAGGTTAGTTGTATGTACACTCTCAATCCAATATATGTATCCAGGCTTGGCTTTGAATAGCCTGATTGAGTATTAAGGGAACTCAAGCCAATATGAAACAGTATAAGCGTTGTAATTGGTTCACTAGTATGTCAAATGATTCAAAACTTCAACAAGACCTGGATACAAATTTTGGATTGTGAGTGTACCATAGCTTAACAACATTATAATATTATTCATTATTATTATTATCCCTTGAGGTTCCATTAGGCTTTACTTTATACTCAAGGTAGTTGTATGTACAGCCACAATCAAATATCCACCGACACTTTCCTACCATCGTAGTAAATATCTTGGTAATAAAGAACAACACGTGTATGATTTTGCACCACCTCATAATAATAAATGAAGGTGTTTTTGTATGATTATATTTTGATATGATACTGATTTATTTGTACAATGGAAGGAAAGTGTCGGTGGACATTTGATTGTGGCTGTACCATCACTAATAAAAGTATCTGAAAAAATCTACAACAGCAATAAAACAAATGGGACGAAAGTTTCAAGGGCTCTGCGATGTAGTCAGAAAATTGTAGATAAATGAGTCCTTCAAATATTGCCACAAAACCCCAGCTATATGGAAGAAGTTTGTTTTGTGATATAGTCAGGAGGAATGAGAAGTCCCCAATTCTTGTACACATTGACAGGTTCCTTTAGTACTTTGCTTAAGTCACCTGATACAATGATGAAGTGAGGTTTACACTTAATTTTGAACTTATTACTTGAAATGAGTTACACAATTACACTATTTCATTTTAGAGGTACAGTTGTGGACACTTGAAACACACTACACTTGACATGAGCCCTTTATGAAGCTTAGAATGGGATGTGTTTCTATACACAACTTGCCAGCCTTCCCTATGCTTAATGTGTGGTAAAGTTTCAAATGTGTCTGTTTCATAATTATGTCACCAACTGTACCTTAGTTTTATTAGAGCTTGGCTATAGAATAATAAAGAGAGTTTGTTTAGTAATAAATGTTACTACTGATGTTACAGACAGATGGAGTGTGTGTGTGTGTGTGTAAGAAGAAGTGATGTTTGGTTATTGATGAATGGTATTATTATTATTGTTACAGATAGATGGAGAGTGTTTGGTTATTAATAAGTATTTTTGTTATTATTACAGACAGATGTAGAGTGTGTGTGTGTAAGAAGTGATGATTGGTCATAATAATAAGTAGTTTTGTTATTATTACAGACAGATGTAGAGTGTGTGTGTGTGTAAGAAGTGATGATTGGTCATAATAATAAGTATTTTTGTTATTATTACAGACAGATGTAGAGTGTGTGTGTGTAAGAAGTGATGTTTGGTTATTAATAAGTATTTTTGTTATTATTACAGACAGATGTAGAGTGTGTGTGTGTAAGAAGTGATGATTGGTCATAATAATAAGTGGTTTTGTTATTATTACAGACAGATGTAGAGTGTGTGTGTGTAAGAAGTGATGTTTGATTATTAATAAGTAGTTTTGTTATTATTACAGACAGATGTAGAGTGTGTGTGTGTAAGAAGTGATGATTGGTCATAATAATAAGTATTTTTGTTATTATTACAGACAGATGTAGAGTGTGTAACAGCAAGAGGTGGACAACAGGACTCTTTAATTCGTCTGTGTCTTAATATAATGGAGTTACAGTCACCACTCATTACACTCCTTACTGAGAAACTCCTACAAGTGGCTCATGATGAACAGTAAGTTAATGATCAGTTGTACCTTATGTAGAACTATTCATGGTATTGGTGTTGATGGTGTTGTTGTTGATGGTGGTGGTGGTGGTGGTGTTGGTGGTGTTGGTGGTGGTGTTGGTGTTGGTGGTGTTGGTGGTGTTGTTGTTGGTGTTGGTGGTGTTGTTGATGTTGGTGGTGTTGGTGGTGTTGTTGGTGTTGATGTTGGTGGTGGTGTTGGTGGTGGTGTTGATGTTGGTGGTGTTAGTGGTGTTGATGTTGGTGGTGTTGATGTTGGTGGTTTTGGTGTTGGTGGTGTTGATGTTGGTGGTGTTGATGTTGGTGGTGTTGGTGATGTTGGTGGTGGTGTTGGTGTTGGTGGTGTTGATGTTGGTGGTGTTGATGTTGGTGGTGTTGATGTTAGTGGTGTTGATGTTGGTGGTGTTGATGTTGGTGGTGTTGGTGATGTTGGTGGTGGTGTTGGTGTTGGTGGTGTTGATGTTGGTGGTGTTGATGTTGGTGGTGTTGATGTTGGTGGTGTTGGTGATGTTGGTGGTGGTGTTGGTGTTGGTGGTGTTGATGTTGGTGGTGTTGATGTTGGTGGTGGTGGTGGTGTTGGTGGTGTTGATGTTGGTGGTGTTGATGTTGGTGGTGTTGGTGATGTTGGTGGTGTTGATGTTGGTGGTGTTGGTGTTGGTGGTGTTGGTAGTGTTGATGTTGGTGGTGTTGATGTTGGTGGTGTTGGTGTTGGTGGTGTTGATGTTGGTGGTGTTGATGTTGGTGGTGTTGGTGATGTTGGTGGTGTTGATGTTGGTGGTGTTGATGTTGGTGGTGTTGGTGATGGTGGTGTTGGTAGTGTTGATGTTGGTGGTGTTGATGTTGGTGGTGTTGATGGTGGTGTTGATGTTGGTGGTGTTGATGTTGGTGGTGTTGATGTTGGTGGTGTTGATGTTGGTGGTGTTGGTGATGTTGGTGGTGTTGGTGTTGGTGGTGTTGATGTTGGTGGTGTTGATGTTGGTAGTGTTGATGTTGGTGGTGTTGGTGGTGTTGATGTTGGTAGTGTTGATGTTGGTGGTGTTGGTTGTGTTGATGTTGGTGGTGTTGATGTTGGTGGTGTTGATGTTGGTAGTGTTGATGTTGGTGGTGTTGATGTTGGTGGTGTTGATGTTGGTGGTGTTGATGTTGGTGGTGTTGATGTTGGCGGTGTTGATGTTGGTGGTGTTGATGTTGGTGGTGTTGATGTTGGCGGTGTTGATGTTGGTGGTGTTGATGTTGATGGTGTTGATGTTGGTGGTGTTGATGTTGGTGGTGTTGGTGATGTTGGTGGTGTTGATGTTGGTGGTGTTGATGTTGGTGGTGTTGATGTTGGTAGTGTTGATGTTGGCGGTGTTGATGTTGGTGGTGTTGATGTTGATGGTGTTGATGTTGGTGGTGTTGATGTTGGTGGTGTTGGTGATGTTGGTGGTGTTGATGTTGTTGATGTTGGTGATAGTGGTGGTGTTGTTGGTGTTGGTGGTGTTGTTAGCATGGTACTGGTACAATACCTACATACACATACAACACAGCCATAGTACAGTACTGGTATAGTCAGCAGTATAAGTTGGTTTCATTTCCACCTTGGTATGTATTAGTTATAGTAATGTTGTAATACAATTTTAATTCAGACATGATAGATATAGTTTCATATGGTAAATTACATATGTTGTTGTAATACAAACTGGTTCATAATACAACTATCTGGTTATATTAACAACTAGAGGAGGTACCTGGCGTTGCCCGGGAAAGATTATCCTACATATTTTGTTAATAACAGTTTTTAAGAGCTTCTTGGTAAACAACATTTTTTGTCATGCTATCTTTGGTCAGAATGAAGAGCTTTTAATTTAATTAATAACCTTGTGCCCGAGACTGACTGAATTTCCAAATAGCCTTTTAGCTTTCTTCAGCTTGAATGGAACATTTCCGTTTGAGCTGTACATTTGGTGTGTTTATAGCGGCTCAAACGGAAAAAATCCCGAGCTTCTGTTCGAGCAGTGCACTCGGATACCACAGTCCCCAGCCCACCTGAGTCGAAGCCCGAGATCTGAAGCAGGTGGTTTCTGGACGACAGCCCACCCAAACCATCACAAGGCCACACACACACATTTTGAATCAATGCAGGCTCTGAGTGGGCTGTCATCCAGAAATCGCCAGATTCAGATCTCAGGCTTGGACTCAGGTGAGGTGGGGATAATGGTGTGTGACGGTACTACTTATTTTAAGGTGGAAGTACAGTGTTGGTAAATCTGGAGCAAATAATTCCTCCAAACTATTCCCAGCAACAGAACACCATTATTTTTATTGATGTGGTTCTGTTTCCTGGCATACTTTGGAGGAATGAAGGCACTCCAATATAACAACAGTATTACCATCCCCTTATGTGTGTGTAGTTTATCCAGTGTTAAAGAGTAAGTTGACTTTCTTACTGCACTACAACACAGTCATCTATAATATAATGGAAGAGTTCATTTTTATTGTCTGCAGTTCAGTATAAATTCTTTTACTTGAGGTTAACTTGTCCATTGTAACATATATAACTTAATACTGGCCAAGCTTAAATGTTATACAGTATAAGTACAGTATAATATTAACATGTATTAATTATCCATTGTGTTATAACAGTAGTAAAGTTACATTAGAATATTGTATTATTAATATATTTGTTTGTATTGTTTTAGAAGTATTGGTAGTGATGCCAACATAACAAACCTAACTTTAAATGTTATATTATATTATTAACCTTGTATTAACCATTGTGTTATATTAGAATATTGTATTATTATTATATTTATTTATTGTTTTAGAAGTACTGGTAGTGATGCCAACATAACAAACCTAACTTTAAATGTTATATTATATTATTATTAACATGAATACATTAGAATATTGTATAAATAATATATATATTTGTTTCATTTCAGAAGTACTGGTAGTGATGCCAACATACCTAACCTTATCCTGGCTAACCTTAAATGGTTGGATCACATTGTTGACCCTCACACCCTGACTACTAATATTATAGACATTATACAAGGTTCTCCTATACAGGTATATAACACAGTATTATTATTATTATTACCTCACAAAAACATATTTAGTAGTACTAGTAGTAGTATTTATTATTATTATTATGATTGTTATTATTATTATTATTATTATTATATTACCTAACCCAAAGTACCCTTTATTCTATTATTATTATTTATTATTATTATTATTATTATTATTATTATTATTATATTACCTAACCCAAACTACTCTTTAATCTGATTATTATTATTTATAATAATAATAATAATAATAATAATTATTATTATTATTATTATTATTATTATTATTATAATACTTAACCTAAACTACATTTATTATTAATATTATTATTATTATAATTATATGTAACCCAAACTACAGTACATAATAATATAATTAATTTCACTTTACATGAGTTCGTTGAGTAACAAATACCTCACCAATACAGTTTACATACTTATTATTAATGGTCACTATAAGGGATGACCATACCTCAAACTGTGACCATTATTATTATTATTATTATTATTATTATTATTATTATTATTATTATTATTATTATTATTATTATTATTATTATTATTATTATTATTATTACTATTATTATTATTATTATTATTATTATTATTATTATTATTACTATTATTATTATTATTATTATTATTATTATTATTATTACTATTATTATTATTATTATTATTATTATTATTATTATTATTATTATTATTATTATTATTATTCGACCACTAAATATAAGGGATGACCATGCCTCAAACTGCACATTGTTATTATTATTATTATTATTATTATTATTTATTTATTTTTGTTCTTATTATTCTTTTTTTATCTGTTGCCTTTTGTGTTTACTGTCCCATCTCGTAATAACTTTCCTCCTCGGGCGCCATATGACCTCGCAGTTGTGGTGCCTAATATCAATCAATCAATCAATTACTGTACCACCTTTCAATCACCTTCTTCCTCGGGTGCCATATGACCTTGCAGTTGTGGCGCCTAATATCAATCAATGAGTCAGTCCAGTTTCTATGGTCAGTAGGAATTAGAAGCCTCAAAATGGTTAATAATTCAACAACAAATGTATATTACTGTACTGTAGTCCCTTAAGGGGGTGCGGAAATATGGGGACAGGCTTGGGGGGGGGGGGCTTAGGGGGGTGCGGGAGTAGGGGACAGGCTTGGGGGGGGGCTTAGGGGGGTGCGGGAGTAGGGGGACAGGCTTGGGGAGTACGGGAATAGGGGACAGGCTTTCTACCCACCCCAAGCCTGCCCCCCTATTCCCGCACCCCCTAAACCCCCCCCAAGCCTTGTCCCCTACTCCCGCACCCCCCAAACCCTCCCAAGCCTGTCCCCTATTCCCTCACCCCCTAAACCCCCCCCAAGCCTGTCCTCTACTCCCGCACCCCCCCCCCCCACCCCCCCAAGCCTGCCCCCTACTCCAGCACCCCCTTAACACACATACACAATTTAAAATAATAATATATTAATAATAGTGTGTGTGTTTGACTTGTGTTTCAGGTTCAGCAGGAGGTGATCAGTTTTGTACCCGACATTGTAGACGATAACAACCATCCCACAGTGGCCAAGGTATTATGGTAAGTAACACTAATTGTTATTATTAGTAGTATTATGTTTATTATTATTGTTATTATTATTATTATTGTTATTACTATTATGTTTATTATTATTATTATTATTATTATTATTGTTATTATTATGTTTGTTATTGTTATTATTATTATTGTTGTTATTATTATTATTATTATTATTATTATTATTATTATTATTATTATTACTGTTATGTTTATTATTATTATTATTATTATTATTATTATTATTATTATTCATTACTATGGCTGTAAATATAACTGTAGCCTTGTAGTGCCACAAGGAGATGTGATGGTGTGGTGGGGGGCTCCCTCCTCCAACAGGGATGAGGGGGTTGAGATGTGGAGTGTGTGTGTGTGTTGGGTGGGGTGGGGGGGGGGAGTTCTATGTTTGGACATTTTGTTAGGCAGGGTGTGTGAGATGAAGGCCTTGTGTATGTATGTATGTATGTATTATTCATTGTAGGTGTAACGTTTTAAATATAACCTTTGATATATTTACATTTAAACTTTGCCTCAGTGACAGCAACTATTTTCATGAGACTACATGTGTTACCATCCATGAGGTGTTACTCTATATGGTAAGTACAGGAAAAGTGGAGTGATGAAAATATGTCCTTCCATCATCACTATTGTAGTCAAAGTGAATGTTGGTGTGTGTGTGTGTGTGTGTTGGGTGTAGTACCTTGGTACTCACCCACAGTGTTGCCAGCCCAAAACTACCTGGTTAGGGACTGCGCAAATTAAAACTGCTTTGACGAGAATTGTCACCACCCTTGGTCCTCCACACTTGTTGTGTTACCAGCGGTTTAAGGGTTAATATATGTATGTTACTGATGTCAGTTATACTCCATGGTTACATTAAAAGTCTAAACTGGCTTTGTTATTCTCAAAACAACACTGAACAATACTTTGAGGGACAGACAGACACACTGTACAAAGGGAAGCCATTGTAAGTAATTAAGGGTACAAAGGGAAGCCATTGTAAGTAATTAAGGGTACAAAGGGAAGCCATTGTAAGTAATTAAGGGTACAAAGGGAAGCCATTGTAAGTAATCAAGGAGTGTTATTATTATTGAGGTAATACACTTTGGGTACATTGGAGTGACTTTATTCATTCACAGTATGTCAGATTAGATATAAACAAAAATACTGGTGTTCTGTTGCTTGGAATAGTTTGGAGGAATCAGTTGCTCCAGCTTTAGCACCAAGATCATTGTGGTATTATATATCCCTGTAATTAAACTTACTCTGAAACAAAAAGGAATTTAGTTGTTAAATTATCACTGTAATACAATAGGACCTGTGTGTGTGTGTGTGTGTGTGTGTGTGTTGGACAAAGAGAACTTACCCTTGAAGAAACAGTTTAAGGGGGTGCTGGAATAGGGGGACAGGCTTGGGGGGGGGGGTTTAGGGGGGTGCGGTGTTTTTTCAGGGGGTCGGAGGAGTTTTGGGGGGTGCGGGAGTAGGGGGACAGGCTTGATGGGGGGGGTTAGGGGGGTGTGGGAATAGGGGACAGGCTTGGGGGGGGTTTAGGGGGGTGCGGGGTTGTTTTGGGGGGTCGGAGGGGTTTTGTGGGGTGCGGGAGTAGGGGGACAGGCTTGGGGGGGGGTTAGGGGTGTGTGGGAATAGGGGACAGGCTTGGGGGGGGTTTTTGGGGGGGTGCGGGGTTGTTTTGGGAGGGTCGGAGGGGCTTTGGGGGTGCGGGAGTAGGGGGACAGGCTTGGGGGGGGTTTAGGGGGATGCGGGGTTGTTTTGGGAGGGTCGGAGGGGCTTTGGGGGTGCAGGAGTAGGGGGACAGGCTTGGGGGGGGTGCAGGAATAGGGGACAGGCTTTCTACCCCCCCCAAGCCTGTCCCCCTATTGTGTCACTCAACATAGTAATAAGGGTTGTATTCACCCATAGATAATTTCACACATAAGGTTTGGTTTATTTTCTGTGCCAACTCTTAGTAAGGGATGACATCTGTCCTTCATAATATCAGTAAGGACTCTACCCTGTGTATTTTATCTATAAACTTTTAATAATGGAGTGTTTCTGTCATACATAATATTAGTTACTAAGGACTTTACCTGGTACAGTATATATATCACATTGTGGAAATTTGGAAACTTTAAATTTGAAGTTTTGTTTTGACTTGTGTTGTGTGTATGTATGTCATTACTGATGTAATACTATGTACTATTATCACTGGTTAGGATGTATGATTGAATGAAGAGTATGTAAAGGAGAGAAACATGAGGGGCAGAGGAGGGCTTGAACAAGTAAGGAGGGAGTGTTGAAACAAGGAGAACTGGAGACACTTCTGTCGTGGCCACCCCCTTGGGAGGAGTTCCACGAGGCGTCAGAGCTATAGATAGATAGAATAGTTATGCAGACAACTGTATATGTTCTGTCAGTGATAAGGTTAATAAGAATAATTAAGTTATTCATTCTGTGGTCTATTAGTAAATGTATAAATGGTTTACAGTTGTTGACAATAATCAGTAGATGATATAATGATGTAAGTAACTTGGTGTTATATACAGAAACATCCATGGTGTTCACTATGGTGTGGTATCAACAGAGCTGGGTGTAGCTGGGTGTTGCGACTTTGCCACACAATGAATTTCAAAGTGACAATGTCGAAAGTCGCAAACGTCTTGAAAAAGTCGGACTTTTGCCGTGACTTTGAACAGGAACAAAGACGTCTTTTTTTAAAGAAATTGCCGCTGCTGTTTTAAGCCAGTTTTAAAGCCCAATTTGGCTACAAATGTCAAATTTGAGTTGGTAACAGCTAACTGTTTGTCACTCTGAATTTTACTATAAATTAGTAAGATTACATACAGTACATTTTTCAGGCATGAACCAAGTTTTAAAACCAAGTTTTAAACGTGTTATGCCTTGTGGCTGTTTCTCATTTTCTCCTTTATTACTGCTTTTCAGTGCATTTTTCTTATATCAGACAATATGGGCAAACACAAAAGTAAAACAGTAGTTTGGAGTGAGGCTGCTATGAAGCAGATGAAAGGCTACTGGGATAAAGTGAAGAGTGAGTGAGTGAGTGGCAACACTGAGCCCACTCTCATCCACCCATCAAGGCCAACACACCGAAAAGCTGACCGTCACCACATACCGAGATAAACTTTTATCAGGGAAACTGAGTGGTGGAGATGTCTGTGATGGTAATGCCCTTGTGGTTAGCTGAGTCGCAGTCGCAAAGTCACACTGGGGGGTCCAAAAAGAGAGTCACAAAGTTGCAGTCACACCTGAAGAAATTAAGGTCGCGCCCAGCTCTGGGTATCAATACCATGGCTATGTTGTTTGTCTATGGTGTTGTTGTACCATTACCATACCATCATCAACACCATCATTGTTCATACATATGGTCCATGTACTGAGTACTACTATTGTTAAGTCAGGTGTTTAGTCAATAACTTCATTTATACATTAATGGGAGATTCTCTTGTTGGTAAATTGGAACAACTGAATCCTCCAAACTATTCCAAGCAACAGAACACCATTATTTTTGTTCATGTGGTCCTGTTTCCTGGCATACTTTGGAGGAATCAAGGTACTCCAATGTAACAACAGTGAATTACCACCTTAATGTGAGAGTCTTTTGTTGGTAAATTGTAAGGCTACTGATTCCTGCTAACTATACCAGAATACACACACCTTCAGTGGTACTAATGGGGATCTGTTTCATGACATAGTTTGGAGGAATCACACACCTTACAATTCACCAACAAAAGATAAATCTCTCCTTTAATGAACTCTCACCACACAAACTCTTCTGAGAAAGTTTTGAACACACTTGAGTAATGAGGACGAATGTAATGAGAATGTTGTGAGTGTTTGAAGTTTTGTTTTGACTTGTGTTGTGTGTATGTATGTCATTACAGATATAAAACTATGTACTATTATCACTGGTTAGGATGTATGATTGGATGAAGAGTATGTAAAGGAGAGAAACATGAGGGGTAGAGGAGGGCTGGACCAAGTAAGGAGGGAGTGTATTTGTCATCATCATCATCATCATCATCAAGTTGTTGTTGTTGTTGTTGAAGTTGGTCAAGGTGTCTGACCAAGCAGCTCCAATCATCATCAAGTATTCTCTAATATATTTCTAAGGTTAAGTACACATCACTGTAATTTCCTTCAGTGTCTTCTTAACACACATAGTTATAAGTATAGGTAAACTGGTAGTGTCTAATTATACTTATAGGAAGTAGTATAACAACAAACACTGCCTTGTACTGGAGTGTTTCTGGGTATTACCATTGTTGGAGATACAGTATAAAGGGGTATAGTCTTGGTATCAATATAATATTATCCCTTATAGGAAGTAGTATAACAACAAACACTGCTAATGTCTTATCCCTTGTAGTAAGTAGTATGTATGACAACACTGTTAGATACACTCTATTAACATTACCATTATTGGAGGTATTTGTGTTTAGTTTTGGTACCAATATACAGTAATGTTGTTATCCCTTGTAGGAAGTAGTATGTATGACAACAAACACTGTTATAATCTATGTAATACTGTCATTGTTGGAGAAGTAAAGGAAACACTAACGTTAGAGTAATACTTGTATAATATAGTATTGGAACAAACATTATTAGATTCTATTTACGTTGTCATTTTTTGAGAAGTAAATGAAACACTGTTAGAGTTTTATCCCTTGTATATAGTAGTATGGGTACAAACATTATTAGAGTCTATATACGTTGTCATTATTTGAGAAGTAAAGGGGTTTAGTTCTGTTATCCCTTGTATAAAGTAGTATAAAATCAAACACTATTAGAGTCTATATATGTTGTCATTCTTTGAGAGTTTTATCCCTTAGGACACAAACACTATTAGAGTCTATATACGTTGTCATTCTTTGAGACGTTAAGAGAACACTGGTAGAGTTTTATCCCTTATAGAAAGTAATACAGGTACAAACACCATTAGAGTCTATATACGTTGTCATTCTTTGAGACGTTAAGAGAACACTGGTAGAGTTTTATCCCTTATAGAAAGTAATACAGGTACAAACACCATTAGAGTCTATATACGTTGTCATTCTTTGAGACGTTAAGAGAACACTGGTAGAGTTTTATCCCTTATAGAAAGTAATACAGGTACAAACACTATTAGAGTCTATGTACATTGCCATTCTTTGAGAAGTAAAGGGGTTTAGTCCTGGTGAGTGTCTTTTTGAGTGTACCACAACCTTCCTTCATCACACTTGGACAGCTGGAGACACTCACCTGCAAGGAAAACAAATAATAATGTATTATATATATTCATACTTATAATTATCATAAAGGGTGTGGCTGTCCTTGTTCCAACATTCCCTCTCTGTATAATGAAGGGAGGAAATAGACCTACAGTACAGTACTGTATATTATATCTATCCATACCTTCTTACATTTACTATAAGGCTTGTGGTTTTCTCTGTTCCAACATTCCCTCACACCATCATCAACATTCACCCAAACCTCTCCCACCTCACCCAGACCTCTTCCACCTCTCCCAAACCTCTCCCACCTCACCCCAAACCTCTCCCACCTCACCCAAACCTCTCCCACCTCACCCAAACCTCTCCCACCTCACCCAGACCTCTCCCACCTCACCCAAACCTCTGCCACCTCACCCAAACCTCTCCCAGACCTCTGCCACCTCACCCAAACCTCTGCCACCTCACCCAAACCTCTGCCACCTCACCCAAACCTCTCCCACCTCACCCACCTCACCCAAACCTTTCCCACCTCACCCAGACCTCACCCAAACCTCTCCCACCTCACCCAAACCTCTCCCACCTCACCCAACCCTCTGCCACCTCACCCAAACCTCTGCCACCTCACCCCAAACCTCTCCCACCTCACCCAAACCTCTGCCACCTCACCCAAACCTCTGCCACCTCACCCAGACCTCTCCCACCTCACCCCTTCTCTTCCCTCACATAACTATCTACATCTATCTTGGCTTTCACCTTCACTTCCCTTTTTCCTCATCATGTATTCTTCTTTCATTATCCATGTTGTAATTCCTATATTATATGTTGAATTATTATTACCAATACAAAACTAAATATTGTAGAGTAACACCACTGATTAGTTGTGATGACAAAATGTTTATGTTGTGTGTGTGTGACTGTGTGTATGTTGTGTTGTGTTGTGTGTGTGACTGTGTGTATAGTGTGTTGTGTTGTGTGTGTGACTGTGTGTATAGTGTGTTGTGTGTGTGACTGTGTGTATGTTGTGTTGTGTTGTGTGTGTGACTGTGTGTATGTTGTGTGTGTGTGACTGTGTGTATGTTGTGTTGTGTTGTGTGTGTGACTGTGTGTATGTTGTGTTGTGTTGTGTGTGTGACTGTGTGTATGTTGTGTGTGTGTGACTGTGTGTATGTTGTGTTGTGTTGTGTGTGTGACTGTGTGTATGTTGTGTTGTGTTGTGTGTGTGACTGTGTGTATGTTGTGTTGTGTTGTGTGTGTGACTGTGTGTATGTTGTGTTGTGTTGTGTGTGTGACTGTGTGTATGTTGTGTGTGTGTGACTGTGTGTATGTTGTGTTGTGTTGTGTGTGTGACTGTGTGTATGTTGTGTTGTGTGACTGTGTGTATGTTGTGTTGTGTTGTGTGTTTGACTGTGTGTATGTTGTGTTGTGTTGTGTGTGTGACTGTGTGTATGTTGTGTGTGTGTGACTGTGTGTATGTTGTGTTGTGTTGTGTGTGTGACTGTGTGTATGTTGTGTGTGTGTGACTGTGTGTATGTTGTGTTGTGTTGTGTGTTTGACTGTGTGTATGTTGTGTTGTGTTGTGTGTGTGACTGTGTGTATGTTGTGTGTGTGTGACTGTGTGTATGTTGTGTTGTGTTGTGTGTGTGACTGTGTGTATGTTGTGTTGTGTATTGTGTGTGACTGTGTGTATGTTGTGTGTGTGTGACTGTGTGTATGTTGTGTTGTGTTGTGTGTGTGACTGTGTGTATGTTGTGTTGTGTTGTGTGTGTGACTGTGTGTATGTTGTGTTGTGTTGTGTGTGTGACTGTGTGTATGTTGTGTTGTGTTGTGTGTGTGACTGTGTGTATGTTGTGTTGTGTATTGTGTGTGACTGTGTGTATAGTGTGTTGTGGTGTATGTTGTGTTGTGTGTGTGTATAGTGTGTTGTGTTGTATGTTGTGTGTGTGACTGTGTGTATGTTGTGTTGTGTTGTGTGTGTGACTGTGTGTATAGTGTGTTGTGTTGTGTGTGTGACTGTGTGTATGTTGTGTTGTGTGTGTGACTGTGTGTATGTTGTGTTGTGTTGTGTGTGTGACTGTGTGTATAGTGTGTTGTGTTGTGTTGTGTGTGTGACTGTGTGTATAGTGTGTTGTGTTGTGTGTTGTGTGTATAGTGTGTTGTGTTGTGTGTTGTGTGTGTGACTGTGTGTATAGTGTGTTGTGTTGTGTTGTGTGTGTGACTGTGTGTATAGTGTGTTGTGTGTATGACTGTGTGTATAGTGTGTTGTGTTGTGTGTTGTGTGTATAGTGTGTTGTGTTGTGTGTTGTGTGTGTGACTGTGTGTATAGTGTGTTGTGTTGTGTGTTGTGTGTATAGTGTGTTGTGTTGTGTGTTGTGTGTGTGACTGTGTGTATAGTGTGTTGTGTTGTGTGTTGTGTGTGTGACTGTGTGTATAGTGTGTTGTGTTGTGTTGTGTTGTGTGTGTGACTGTGTGTATAGTGTGTTGTGTGTATGACTGTGTGTATAGTGTGTTGTGTTGTGTGTTGTGTGTATAGTGTGTTGTGTTGTGTGTTGTGTGTGTGACTGTGTGTATAGTGTGTTGTGTTGTGTGTTGTGTGTATAGTGTGTTGTGTTGTGTGTTGTGTGTATAGTGTGTTGTGTTGTGTGTTGTGTGTGTGACTGTGTGTATAGTGTGTTGTAATGTGTGAAGGTGTCTGTCCATACATACATACACAGTGTTATTTTTTTTTTTTGTAGGTATAGTGTTATACCAGCCACAACACTGGTCCAAAAGTCAACACACACACACACACACACACACACACACACACACACACACACACACACACACAAAAATAACCATAATATCAACCTTACCTTGATACAAGCTGATTGAAACTGCCAAGCATGTGACGAGGTGGTGGTGGTGGTGGTGTGAGGTGAGGGAGGTGTGTGAGGTGATTTTACTAGAGGTGAGGAAGGTGTATGAGGTGATTTGATTTGACGTGAGGGAGGTTTGTGAGGTGTGGGGGGTGATTTTATTTGAGGTGAGGGAGGTGTATGAGGTGTGTTGGGTGATTTTATTTGAGGTGAGGGAGGAGTGTGAGGTGATTTTATTTGAGGTGAGGGAGGAGTGTGAGGTGATTTTATTTGAGGTGAGGGAGGAGTGTGAGGTGATTTGATTTGAGGTGAGGGAGGTGTATGAGGTGTGTGGGGTGATTTTATTTGAGGTGAGGGAGGAATGTTAGGTGAGGGAGGTGTGCGAGGTGATTTTATTAGAGGTGAGGGAGGTGTGCGAGGTGATTTTATTAGAGGTGAGGGAGGTGTATGAGGTGATTTTATTAGAGGTGAGGAAGGAGTGTGAGATGATTTTATTAGAGGTGAGGAAGGTATATGAGGTGACTTAAGTAGTTGAGGTGAGGAAAGTGTGTGAGGTGAGGGAGGAATGTGAGTTGCATTGGGTATGTGAGGTGACTGAGGTGTGTGAGGTGACTGAGGTGTGTGAGGTGATGTTTTTGTTTGAGGTGTATGAGTTGTAATATGTTTGTTGTAAGGTCGTAGTAGAAGAACCAGCATGTGTTGTGATGGTTGTGGAGTTAATAGTGTGGTTATATCTACACTCACACGACGAACTACAACCTGTAATAACAACATCTTGTATTATACACACATACACACATATATACACACCACAACCTATAACAACAACAACAACAACATTATTATACACACATACATACACACATACACTACAACCTATAACAACATAATATTATACACACATGCACTACAACCTGTAAAAACAATAACATTATTATACACACATACACACATACACTACAACCTGTAATAACAACAACATAATATTATATTATACACATATATACTACAACCTGTAACAACAACAACATAACATTATACACACATACACTACAACCTATAACAACAACAACATAATATTATATACACACACACACACACACACACATACACTACAACCTGTAATAACAACAACAATATTATATTATACACACATACACTACAACCTGTAACAACAATATTATACATACATACACACACTACAACCTGCAACAACATCATAATATTATACACACATACACTACAACCTATAACAACAACAACAACAACATAATATTATACACACATACACTACAACCTATAACAACAACAACAACAACATAATATTATACACACATACACTACAACCTATAACAACAACAACAACAACATAATATTATACACACATACACTACAACCTATAACAACAACAACAACAACATAATATTATACACACATACACTACAACCTATAACAACAACAACAACAACATAATATTATACACACATACACTACAACCTATAACAACAACAACAACAACATAATATTATACATACACACACTACAACCTGCAACAACATCATAACATTATACACACACACACACAGCCTCAGGAATTGATAAACACCACTGTGATATGAAGGGTTCTGAACAACTACAAAATAGCCTGGTTGAGTATTACTTAAAGAAGCTCAAGTCAATATGAAACAGTATAAGAATTGTAATTGGTTCACTAGTATGTCAAATAATTCAAAACTTTAACAACAAGGCCTGGATACAAATTACTGAATAGCCTGGTTGAGTATTAAGCAAGCTCAAGTCAATAATTATAAAACATAATTAGCCTTGTAATTGGTTCACTATACTCCTTTTACACTAACTTGGCCCAGTAGCCACGCCCCCTTGATAGGCCTTGATAGCTGATTGGTTGATTTATAACTGTTGGTGTCGCTTCCCTTACATTGACATTGAATATGTTTACATTCTTTTCTTTTCTCTAATATTGATGGAATTTAGGAACATTAAAATATAAACGATTTTTAAGCATCAGTTGCTATGCAGTTCTATAGAAAGGAAGGTAAGCTGGTAAAATTCCACAATATATATCTTGGGAAGTGGTAGCTAACATCATCACATACACGTTGGGACATAACCTACTCAATATATCTTTGTTTTGTAGTCAATATAAACTATTGAGAAGCTGATGGAACAACAAATAGCAAACAATAACTAGTAAACTACACCATACACACACTACTTATAGTCCAAGTCCTTATATAACTGAAAAAACTCGAAAAATATATGGGGTATAATGGGGAGGTTGTAATGCCAGCGGAACAGCTGTCCTGCCCAGGCACCAGGCGGGAAAATCAAGGAGTGAGAGCAAAAGAGAGTGAGGAAGTAAGAGCAGAAGGGAGAGTGAGAAAGTGAAAGGAAGAAGGAGTGAGAGGGAATGTGTGCAAGAGAGAGTGAAAAAGCAAAAGGAAGATGGAGATGGAGAGAGAGAAAACAAACAAATGGAAGAGAGAGAGAGAGAGAGAGAGCAAGAGAGAGTGAGAAAACAAGCAAACGGAAAAAAGAGAGAGAGAGAGAGAGAGAGAGAGAGAGAGCAAACAAACAGAAAAGAGAGAGAGAGAGGGAGCAAGGAAGAGTGAGAAAGTAAAACGAAGTGAGAGAGGGAAACAAATTTGAGAGAGAGAGAGAGAGAGAGAGAGAGAGAGAGAGAGAGAGAGAGAGAGAGAGAGTAAAAGGAAGAGAGAGAGGGAAACAAACGGAAGAGAGAGAGAGAGAGAGAGAGAGAGAGAGAGAGAGAGAGAGAGAGAGAGAGAGAGAGAGAGAGAGAGAGAAACAAACAAATGGAAAGAGAGAGAGAGAGAGAGAGAGAGAGAGAGAGAGAGTAAAAGGAAGAGAGAGAGGGAAACAAACGGAAGAGAGAGAGAGAGATACACACATAACAGTACCATCATACCTTGTGTAAATCATCTGAGGTATCTGATTCACATCCGTCATCATCACCATCATCATCCAACAGTGTAATCACCTCCTCTGCTTCAGTCAGGTTCACAACTATCTCACTCACATCACCTTCATGGTACGCCCTCAGCTGTGGTGGTGGTGGTGGTGGTTGTGGTGGTATGTCTTTATGGTTAGGTTGTGGTTCTGTTGGTTGTTGTTGTGGTTGTTGTTGTATGTCTTTATGGTTAGGTTGTGTTGTGGTCAGGTTGGGTTGGGTTAGCTGTTGTTGTTGTATTTCTTTATGGTTATGTTGTGGTTCTGTTGGTTGTTGTTGTGGTTGTTGTTGTATGTCTCTGTGGTTAGGTTGTGTTGTGGTCAGGTTGGGTTGGGTTAGCTGTTGTGGTAGGTTTAGTTTGGTCAGGTAGGGTTGAGTTAGTTGTTGTTGTTGTATGTCTGTATGGTTAGGTTGTGGTTGTGTGGTCAGGTTGGGTTGGGTTAGTTGTTGTGGTAGGTTCAGTTTGGCCAGGTTGGGTTGGGTTAGCTGTTGTTGTTGTATATCTGTATGGTTAGGTTGTGGTTGTGTTGGTAGTGTGAGGTTGTGTGTGTGTTGTGTTGGTAGTGTGAGGCTGTGTGTGTGTTGTGTAAGGTTGTGTGTGTGTTGTGTTGGTAGTGTAAGGTTGTGTGTGTGTTGCCTTGGTAGTGTGAGGCTGTGTGTCTGCTGGGCTTGAGGATGCTGTTGGCTGTCACCTATACACACACACACACACATATAAAGAAAACACATCACTCTTCAACATAGAATACATAAACATATTGACTAAATACAATGTCACAGATGAACACACAGGCCTTTTAATGACTGCCTTATAAGAGACTGAATTCCCCATCATGTGTCATGGGATATTTTAATGACCCTGTGATTGTGTATGGGAATTGGAGGCTTCTGATTCCTCCTGACCATGCCATGAAACAACCTCCTTCCATATAGGTGTGTGTGTTTCATGGCAATATTTTGAAGGACTCGTTTATCTTCAATTTTCTGACTACTGTACATCACACACACAGGGTCCCTTTAAGTTAATGTCTAGGCTTGTACAGTACATTGATATATTGAGTATCATTAGGAATTTATTGTGGTAGGAATATCAACCCTGTGAAATAATATATGTGTCATGGTGTGGGCACTTGGGGACTGTCTCTATTCCATGAACTAACATTATACTGTAGTGTGTGTGTATGTGTTGTGTTGTGTTGTGTTGTGTTGTGTTGTGTGTGTGTGTGTGTATGTGTGTGTGTGTGAGTTTTATGTATGTATGTGTGTTGTGGTGTGTTGTGGTGTGTTGTGTTGTGTGGGTATGTTGAGTTTTGTTGTGTGTGTGTTGTGTGTGTGTCTTACCTTGTTGAGTATCATTATTGGTGTTGATGGAGTCGACTCTTTGTAGTAATATATGTGTCATGTTGTGTGACTTGGGTACTTTCTCTATACCATGCAGCACCAGGTGACATTGTTGTATTTTACTCCAGTCTGCCAAGTGGAATACCAAGTATGTCCCCATCTGTTAATATACAAGGAACATTCTTAGAACATAGATAAATTTTATAGATGAATTACCATACTTATTACTTTATTTGTTATAAGGAACACTCTTAGACCATTACCAGTGTTGATAGATTTTATAGATGAATTACCATACATATTATTACTTTATCTGTTATAAGGAACACTTTTAAACCATTACTAAGGTTGATAGATTTTATAGATGATTTACCATACTTATTGTTACTTTATCTGTTAATAGGAATATTCTTAAACCAGTACTAAGGTTGATAGATTTTATAGATGAATTACCATACTTATTATTACTTTATCTGTGATTACGAATATTCTTAAATCATTACTAGTGTTGATAGATTTTATAGATGGTTAATTGATGCATTACCCCATTGTTATTTTATCTATAACCAGGTACACTGTTAGAACACCTACACATACACACTTCATTAGTAATTGTTGATAGATTCTGGAGATGCTTTACAGATGTATTACTTGTGTGTGATATTCTGTATAGTAAGTTCACCTATTGTGTGTCTATTTGGGAAACAGAGGTGCTCATGTCAAGAGAATAGCCTAGTATGAATACATGTTTGTATGGGAAAATTACTTCTGTGTGGCCACTGTCTCACACTGACAATTTACAGAGATGTTATATACCAATGTGAAGGTACAGAATGGTGCTGATTTGGTGTTTGTCATGCATTGAAAACACACAATGAGACAACCTACTCTACTTCAATTATTATATTGCATCAGACAAAGATGTATCGTACATTAGAAGTGTACAGTACAGAGCAAATATTGTTGTTTTCAGTTATCAAAAAGATGCATTGTTTGTTTGTGTGTATATCAGTGTTCTCTATGTCAGTATTTTTATTGAGATGGTTTGGACATGTAGAGAGAATGCAAGGTGAGGAGTTTGTAAAGAAGGTGTATGGAAGTGAAGTTGTGGCACCTGGTGTGAGAGGCAGACCAACTGTTAGATGGCAGAACAGAGTGGAAGAGTATGTAAAGGAGAGTAACATGAGGGGCAGAGTAGGGAGTAAGGAGGGAGTGTTGGAACAGTGTGGAAGAGTATGTAAAGGAGAGTAACATGAGGGGCAGAGTAGGGAGTAAGGAGGGAGTGTTGGAACAGAGTGGAAGAGTATGTAAAGGAGAGTAACATGAGGGGCAGAGTAGGGAGTAAGGAGGGAGTGTTGGAACAGAGTGGAAGAGTATGTAAAGGAGAGTAACATGAGGGGCTGAGTAGGGAGTAAGTAGGGAGTGTTGGAACAGAGTGGAAGAGTATGTAAAGGAGAGTAACATGAGGTGCAGAGTAGGGAGTAAGGAGGGAGTGTTGGAACAGAGTGGAAGAGTATGTAAAGGAGAGTAACATGAGGGACAGAGTAGGGAGTAAGGAGGGAGTGTTGGAACAGAGTGGAAGAGTATGTAAAGGAGAGTAACATGAGGGGCAGAGTAGGGAGTAAGTAGGGAGTGTTGGAACAGAGTGGAAGATTATGTAAAGGAGAGTAACATGAGGTGCAGAGTAGGGAGTAAGGAGGGAGTGTTGGAACAGAGTGGAAGAGTATGTAAAGGAGAGTAACATGAGGTGCAGAGTAGGGAGTAAGGAGGGAGTGTTGGAACAGGGAGAACTGGAGGCACTTCTGCCGTGGCCACCCCCTTGGAGGGAGCGAGGCGTCAGAGCTATAGATAGATAGATAGTATTTTTATTATCAACACACAACAACTGTATTAAGGAGAGAGTATACATTTGGTACATAGGAGTGTCTAAATTCCTCCAATGTATACCAGGAAACAGCACCACATGAACAAAATTAATATTGGTGTGTTGTTGCTTGGATATAATTTTGAGGAATCATACAGAGCCTCCAGATTCACCACCAACACAGAGAGATTCTTTTGTTGGTGAATTGGAAGGTGTGTGATTCCTTTAACATATACCATGAATCAGATCCCATATTAGTACCATTGAAGGGTGTCTGTTTTATGGCAGTGTTAGGAGGAATTAGTCAGTAGCCTTCCAAATTACCAACAAGAGAATCTCACCTTAAGGACCCTGTGATCGTGTATGAGAATTGGAGGCTTCTGATTCCTCCTGACCATACCATGAAACAAAGAAGCTCCTTCCATATAGGTGTGTGTGTGTGTGTGTGTGTTTTGTGGCAATATTTGAAGGACTCATTAACCTACAATTTTCTGACTACTTCACACACACACACACACACACACACACACACACACAGGGTTCCTAAATGATGTATGTGTATATAGAGTACTAAGACACATACACACAGACCTCAATGTTAGTGTTGATGGTTACTAAGACACACACACACAGACCTCAATGTTAGTGTTGATGGTTACTAAGACACACACACACACACACACACACCTCAATGTTAGTGTTGATGGTTACTAAGACACATACAGACCTCAATGTTAGTGTTGATGGTTACTAAGACACACACACACACACACACCTCAATGTTAGTGCTGATGGTTACTAAGACACACACACACACACCTCAATGTTAGTGTTGATGGTTACTAAGACACACACACAGACCTCAATGTTAGTGTTGATGGTTACTAAGACACACACACACATACAGACCTCAATGTTAGTGTTGATGGTTACTAAGACACACACACACACACACACCTCAATGTTAGTGTTGATGGTTACTAAGACACACACACACACACCTCAATGTTAGTGCTGATGGTTACTAAGACACACACACACACCTCAATGTTAGTGTTGATGGTTACTAAGACACACACACACACACACACACCTCAATGTTAGTGTTGATGGTTACTAACACACACACACATACAGACCTCAATGTTAGTGTTGATGGTTACTAAGACACACACACACACAGACCTCAATGTTAGTGTTGATGGTTACTAAGACACACACACAGACCTCAATGTTAGTGTTGATGGTTACTAAGACACACACACACACACACACACACCTCAATGTTAGTGTTGATGGTTACTAAGACACATACAGACCTCAATGTTAGTGTTGATGGTTACTAAGACACACACACAGACCTCAATGTTAGTGTTGATGGTTACTAAGACACACACACACACACACACCTCAATGTTAGTGCTGATGGTTACTAAGACACACACACACACACCTCAATGTTAGTGTTGATGGTTACTAAGACACACACACACACCTCAATGTTAGTGTTGATGGTTACTAAGACACACACACACACACACCTCAATGTTAGTGTTGATGGTTACTAAGACACACACACAGACCTCAATGTTAGTGTTGATGGTTACTAAGACACACACACAGACCTCAATGTTAGTGTTGATGGTTACTAAGACACACACACACACACCTCAATGTTAGTGTTGATGGTTACTAAGACACACACACAGACCTCAATGTTAGTGTTGATGGTTGGTGTGTGTCCCGTTGCCATGGTGTGACTGGTGTGTCCCCTAACACGAGTCATTCTGGCAGCTGGTAGACGAACCCAACACTCACAACTCACAACCTGTTAAATATATATACCTTATAACTCACAACTCAACACCTTAATTATCTCACACACTCACAACTCAACACCTTAATTATCTCACACACTCACAACTCAACACCTTAGTTACCTCACACACTCACAACTCAACACCTTAGTTATCTCACACACTCACAACTCACAACACCTTAATTATCTCACACACTCACAACTCAACACCTTAATTATCTCACACACTCACAACATTAGATTAATAAGCCTGACCAGCTCCCTGTGACCGTTCTTAGGTGCCTAAAGGCTCGACTGCTCTTTGGTGAGAGAGCTTTCGTGCCTCGCTGGCTGCCAGGCCAGTAAAAGATCTCGGATTAAGTCGTAGACATTTAGTTTTACTATTTGCTTTAAGTTTGGCCGCGGATGGAGGATTAGTAGGGATTAGTAGGACGACGGTTACACTTCAAGCACCCCTGTCGAAAAATCAGAGTCCCATTTACTTAGGACTCTTGTGCTGCTCAGTTGGGAGCTGCGGCACGATTGGGGCCGTCCGACCCAGGGGAGACCTTAGGGTTGGTGTGCTTGGCTCATAAGGTTTCTGTTGGCCGAACGACCGAAAACCTTCTGGAAGTAGGCGGATGAGACTTATGCGAGACCAAATCACACTACCCTTTCTTTTATATTATTGGTCTGAAATTGAATTAGAGCGAGATGACTGGTCCATCAGCAAGAAAATTTACATGTACTACATGCAAGGTGTACCGCTGGTGTGAGGACTTCAGCGGGAGGAGTGCGAGCGACCTAGACTCCTCGAGTGTCTGCGACTATTGCAAACTCGAGGAGAGGTTGATGAAGCACATCTCACTGCTCACGAAGGAGAACAACTCCCTAAAGGAGGAAGTTCTCCGAATGGACTCGCAGAGGTGTGACTGCCATGTGAGAGACAAGGCAGTCCAAGGAGCTTCTTCACCGGAGAGCTCCACCATGGCGGTAAAGAAGAAGAAGAAGAACAAGAAAAAGAACAACAAGAAGAAGAACAACAAGAAGAAGAACAGCAACAATGAAGAGGGAGAAGAGACTGCAGAAAAGTGTGATGGAAAAGAGGAGGGGAATATGGAGAAGGAAGAAAAACCCATGAAGACAATTGAGGAGGGATTAGAGGAAAGTGAGGAATCAAATAAGAAGGAAAAGAAAATGAAGAAGGAAAAGAAGACGAAGAAGAAGCAACCTGGAGGAAGTGACGAGCCCGGCAGGAATTCAAAACACTCTCGGGTTCCTCACAAGGCATCTCGTGCTCCTACCAAGGAGAGGCCTGTGGATATACACATTGTAGGTGATTCCCAGGCACGAGGGCTGGAACCCCTAATGGCAGATCGCCTTCACACTTCTGTGAAGGTGAATTGTTTGCCAGGTTGTGGCAATGCTGACCTCCGAAAGGAAGCTGAGAGGATCCAAACGTCCAGATCTGCTGTCATTGCACTCATGGTGAGTGGTAATGACATCTACCTGAGAAATGGTAGAGTAGGCATGACCGAAGGAGTCCTCTCGGATGTGCTCGGTGCAGTAGACGACTGTGGGTCAAAAACCCGCAGAAGGGTAGTTGTTGGCATGCTCCCAAGGAGAGGCCCTTTAGGGACTGCTCTGTCAAAGAACATTGCAGTAAATCAGCGCCTGGCTGATTTGTGTACTGCCGAGGGGGTGTTCTTTGTGGACCCCTACACCTCACTCTTTGGTAGAGACGACCTCTACCAGAGGGATGGCACACATCTCTCACTAAAGGGGAAAGAAGTGCTTTCCAAATTAATGGAAGACGCCGTCCGACGATGTCTCAGGAGCACTCGACCGAGCGTGGAGGAGAGCCCTCGTCGCTATGCTAGAGTGACCCCAGAGAAGACATTCGCTGAGATCCTGAAGAAGGATATCCCCAGCACTACCAAGACAATGACCAAACCGGGAAACGGAAGAGTATAGGGAGCCCTGCAGTTGGGGGTTCCCTGAAGGTTCTATTGTTTAACGCCAGGTCCATCCGAAACAAGTTTTTGGAACTGCGGGCCCTCGTTGCGACAGAGGAACCCGAGATGGTGGCCATAACGGAGTCATGGTTGAGAACCTCAGACAGAGATCTTGAAGGGGAATTCGTGATTCCAGGCTACCAACTCTTCCACAAAGATAGAGAGGACAGAGGGGGTGGTGGTGTGCTGTTGTATGTAAAGAACTCCATCAAATCGATGACCTGCAACATCACATCGAACCACGAGCTCCTTGGAGTTGACCTAGAAATAGGCACTGCAAAATACAGAACCCTGCTGCTTTATAGACCCCCTGGACAACTCAATGAGATGGACAGGGACCTATACCAGTTGCTGGGTGAACTAGTGGACGGCAGTGTGTGCATCCTTATGGGGGACTTCAACACACATGTTGACTGGGAAACCAGAGAGCCCTCTGCCGAGAACACACCACTCTTGGAGTTTGTAAATGATGAATTCCTCACTCAATGGGTAAGGGAGCCAACAAGAGGTACTAACATACTCGACTTGGTCCTCACCTCCGAGGATGACATCATTCAAGACCTCTCTGTAAATGAAGAAATAGGTGGAAGCGACCACAAGCTTATAAGATTTTCAGTTAAGGTCCCTAATATGGAGTCCGTGACCCCGGTGCATAGAAAATTAGACATGGGGAGAGCGGACTTTGCAGGTCTTCGTGAAGGCGTTGCTGAAATGGAACTAGAGGAGGGAGAGAGTGCTGATGATCTGTGGAGGTCATTCTTGTCTTCCTTCATGGAACTTCAGTCGCGCTTTATTCCTCTGAAGGGAACAGGTCAGAAGTTCATTCAACCGAAGTGGTTTAATCGGGAAATCCGTAACCTACTAAGGGAGAGGAGAACTGCGTATCGTCGAGCGAAGGCATCTGGGGACTTTGACGGTCATAGAAGACTGAATCGAAACGTGAAGTCCAAAATAAGGGCGGCTAAGCGTGCTGAGGAGGTCCGTGTGGCTAGACTCTGCAAAGAGAACCCCAAGGAGTTTTTCAGTTATGTGAATGGCCGTAAACCAATCCGACGCAGGATCGGTCCCTTGGTGAATGAGGATGGAGCATTGATGCACTCTGATGCAGAAAATGCTAACCTCTTAAATGAGTACTTCTCTTCAGTGTTCTCTGAGGAGAGTGGTCCCATTCCCGAACCTTTGGACTCCTTCAGTGAGAAGTTGGAGTCAATGGTCTTCACCCAAGAAGAAATCGAGAGAAAAATAATCGAATTAAAAGCAAACAAGTCCCCCGGTCCGGATGGGTTCTTACCTAGAGTGTTGAAAGAAGTGCATGGTGAAGTATCACGGCACCTGTGCATGGTCTTCAACAGGATAATCCAGACTGGATGCGTTCCTAGAGACTGGCGTGAGGCAGAGGTGACTCCTATCTTCAAGAAGGGAGATGCTAGCCAACCGTCAAACTACAGACCCATCAGTTTAACCTCGATAGTCTGTAAACTCATGGAGAGCATCATGGTGGACAAAATAACAGCACACTTAGAATCAAATTTGCTACTGAGGGGTTCCCAGCATGGGTTCCGGCAGCACCGGTCATGCCTCACAAATCTGGTGGAATTCTTCCATTTTGTTTTCAGTGAGCATGATCGGGATAAAGCGGTCGATGTTGTCTACTTAGACTTTCAGAAAGCCTTTGATAAGGTACCCCACAACCGCCTCCTTCGGAAAGTGCGTGCACTGGGCATAGACGGAAATGTGGCAAATTGGATAGAGAACTGGCTAAGTGACAGACGGCAGCGGGTGGTAGTGAATGGACAGGCTTCAGAGTGGGTGCCCGTTACTAGCGGTGTTCCCCAAGGTTCTGTTCTGGGACCACTACTGTTTATCATCTATGTTAATGACGTGGATGGTGACATGGTTGCCAAGATTTCCAAATTCGCCGATGATACTAAGCTTGGTATGAATGTCGCGAAAGAAGGAAATACTACCCGCTTACAAGAAGATCTTAGGAAGATCGGGGAGTGGTCTGACACGTGGCAAATGCCATTTAACGTGAACAAATGCAAAGTTATGCATATAGGCCACAGAAACCCCCGAACAGAGTATAACCTTAAGGGCAATGCTCTCGTAAGCACTGATACTGAGAAAGACTTGGGTGTAACTATCACCAGTGACCTCAAGTTCTCAAAGCAGTGTATTGAGGCTGAGAAGAAAGCCCAAAGGATGTTAGGGTACATAAAGCGACAGTTTGGATACCGGAACAAGGAGATAGTACTTTGTCTGTACAATTCCCTTGTCCGACCGCACCTGGAGTATGCAGTCCAGTTTTGGAGTCCTTCTTACCGAAAGGATATCGCGAGATTGGAACGAGTGCAAGCCAGGGCAACCAAACTTATACCCTCTCTTAGACACAAGAGCTATAAAGATCGGTTGGTAGAACTTGACCTGTTCTCTTTGGAAACCAGGAGACTGCGTGGTCAGCTTATCGAAGTGTTTAAAATACTACGAGGCTTTGACAATGTAGACTACAGGGACATTTTCCAACTCAGTGAGGGCACAACCAGGAATCATGGCTACAAACTTGAACTAAAGCGATACAACCGTGATCTGTGTGGTAAGTTCTTTACATACAGCATCTGCGGTACTTGGAACGCGCTTCCTGCTGATGTGGTCAACAGCAACTCTGTGGATCAGTTCAAGTCCAGATTAGACAAAGCCTTAAACCACCGTCTAGGTGTTTAAGCCGTTGTGCGAGTGTTCCTTGATGGTTTCACATGACACATTCGAGGACGGTCGCCTACTTGCGCAACTAAACCCACAGGTACCCTCTTTGTATGGATCGTAAGGTCCCCTAGGGTACTTCTTTTCCTTGTAACTCCTTGTAACACTTTAATTATCTCACACACTCACAACTCAACACCTTAATTATCTCACACACTCACAACACCTTAATTATCTCACACACACAACACAACACCTTAATTATCTCACACACTCACAACACTTTAATTATCTCACACACTCATATAATGTGTCCTAAGTCAACCACACTTGATACTGTTCACATATAGTACATAATAATAATAATAATAATATATACAGTCAGGTTGCAAGAATTCGTACACACATTGTTGTATTCCAGGGTTTATAACATATGGTAAATGGAAGACTACATAACTACAATATAACATTTTTATTAGGTTTGTTGTTTTGCTAATCACTGAGAGAGAGAGAGAGAGAGAGAGAGAGAGAGAGAGAGAGAGAGAGAGAGAGACTACTGCAATGAATGGGTACCAAGTGACTCAGTGATTAACAAAATAACAATAATAATGTTGTACTACAGTTACATAGTGTTACATTTTCTGTATGTTGTAAATAACCCTTGAAAAAAATAAGAGTGTGTGTATGAATAGTTGTGACCAATAGTATGTTAGAATAGTATGTTAGAATATAGTGACTAACCTGAGGGTGGTGGTGGTTATAACAGCATCCCAAGGCACGAGACAACGACTCAAACACACACAGGGACTTGAGGTAGGGAGCGTTGAGACTCACCACACGCCAACTCACAGGCTGAACCTCCAGTAACTCACCCATTGTATTGGTGCTTAGCTGGTGTTGTGTGCTGGGTATGAAGGATAGTATTAGTTTAGTGGGTTTGAGACTTATATGTACTGGTGCTTAGCTGGTGTTGTGTGCTGGGTATGAAGGATAGTATTAGTTTAGTGGGTTTGAGACTAGGCCTACAGTCCGGTAATCCCTTGATATAAGATTATTACGTTTATGACATATATCCTTTTAACACAGGCGTAGTAAATCATTAAGTGTGTATGGTAATGAATAGCAGAAGCTTGGGAAAACACACACACACACACACACACACACACACGCTATCCTTTTAAAACAGTGTGAGTAAATCACTTAGTTAGTGTGTATGGTAATGAATAACACAAGCCTGGGAAAACATTTGTTGGTGTTCAATGATAGAGGGACTGAGTGTAAAATGAAGTAAGTGTTGGATACAAGTATTTATTTACTGTATATATTCCTCATAACTGTAACTAGAAATAGATTATATACCTTGGCCACTGAAATTACCCTCTGATTTGGTCTTTTGTATTTTAATTAAGGAGGGATAGGGTTAAACTCTTGTGTGTGTTTGAGACTATGCTATACATTCCTGATTACTGTATATAGAACACTTGTAGAGAATTGTTGTCCTTCACGTTTCACTAGCACACACACACAAACATACACACAAACATACATATACACACACACACACATACAAACATACATACACACACACACATACATACATACATACATACATACATACATACATACATACCAACACACACCAACACATACACACACACACACACACACAGCCTCGTGCAACTGCTGTTTCACGTGGTACTGTTGTGTGTTAAGGTATCTTATCAGTGACATGTGTGACTTATATTTGTGGAGTATATATGTCATTTACTTGGCATTAACACAAACTCCTTCGCATTACACATACACACATACACATACACATACAGTTGGACACAGTAATGGGTGGTACAGTCCAAGTGAAAGATGGTCCATTTGTGCCAATATCAAGTTCCTTATTAGTGCCAAATAGGAGACATCAGGGGCAGAAGTCAGTATTGAGGATGGTAATAAAAAGCAACTACCTCATAATACACACTGGTTACTCAAATGGGACAAGTATCTTTCACCTGGACTGTACCACCCATTACTGTGTCCAACTGTACATGCCACCTACTGCAACTCCTGATTCAATCGTAACTCGGTGAATTGTGAGTGTGTTGTGTTATCCTTCACGTTTCGTTAACACACACACACACACACACACTACCTCCCGCTGCTCTTGTATCTCGGTGAACTGTGAGTGTGTTTTCTTATCCTTCACGTTTTATTAACACACACACACACACACACACACACACACACAACCTCCTGTAACTCCACACACATACACTACCTCCTGTAACTCCAACACACACACACACACACACACACTACCTCCTGTAACTCCAACACACACACTGTTCCTTCCACTGTTCTTGTAACCAGGTGAATTGGTGTGTGTGTGTGTGTGTTATCTAATCCAAGTGTAGTTTTGTAGCCTGGTAAACTGTGTGTGTGTGTTATCTTATCGAGATAGGCTATTGTGATAAGCCATCGTTGGTTAGTGTACAGTAGTCAGCAGAAATTCGTGGCATTCAGCTCGAGTAATTAGAGGAGCCTGGAGATCTGGTAACACTGTCTGTATGAGAGTGGAAAAGTATGATTTAAATGGAAAGTTTTGCGTTGGAAAAGCAACTGAATCCTCCAAACTATTCCAAGCAACAGGACATGGACCATTATGTTTGCTCTTCTGGTTCTGTTTCCTGGCATACTTTGGAGGAATCAAGGCACTCCAATGTAACAAAAAATAATTACCACCTTAAATGGCTATAATGATATTCAGTATTATGTATTTAATCCATATTTGTCAACTCTGATAGTGTGTTAGCAGATTACCAGGCTGAATGGCACGAATTTCTGCTGACGACTGTACATTTCTGTGAACAATACTACTGATTCGATGCCTATTAAATATTTCATTGGTGTAAAGTCCTCTATCACCACTATCACCATCACCATCATCACCATCACCATTATCATTATATACTGTAGAACGAATCTTTTCCCAATACATTCCATTTCGCTGTGTCAACTAACAATTAAATATTTCATTGGTGTAAAGTCCTCTATCACCACTATCACCATCATCACTATCACCATCACCAATATACACTGTAGAACGAATCTTTTCCCAATACATTCCATTTCGCTGTGTCAACTAACAATTTATTCCAATCCACGTTTGGGTAATGTTGTTGTTGTTATGTGTATCACTCTGTCTACGGTTTACATACATGGATTTCCACTTGGTATCCTTTTATTTATCAGTTCTATACATAACCAATCCATTTCACTATGCCTACTAACAATTTATTTCAGTCAATTATAGTAATGTTGTGTTGTATGTCACTTTATCTACAGTTTCTTTTCTCTCCTTCCATGGGTTGTCACTGTCCATCTACAGGTATTATCATCACATCTATGTATAACCAATGCATATATCAGTGTCTATTAACAATTTATTGCAGTATACCTTTGATAATATTGGTTGGTGGGTGTTTACATTCTATAATAGGAGGTTCCTGAATATTTCCTGTTAACAATGGATGAACTCTTTTGATGACACTGTGACGTCCTGATTAACTAATTTCCATAGTGTTTTGTGTATGTGTGTGTGTGTTCTTACCTTACCTACTTGTTCTTACCTATTTGTATATTTACAGGATTGAGTGCAGCTTGTAATGTCCCGTATTTTAAAACCCAATTATCATATTTTTCTTTAAAGTTATGTATGTTTTTGACACACACCACTTCTTCTGGTAATTTGTTCCATTCGTCTATTACTCTATTTGGAAAACTATATTTATGTTCATCTTTATTTCCTCTTCTTTTAATTAATTTCTTACTGTGTGTGTGTGTGTGTGTGTGTGTGTGTGTGTGTGTGTACTCCATTACTTATTGTTTTGTGTGTGTGTGTGTGTGTACTCCTTTCTTCATTGTTTTGTGTGTGTGTGTGTGTGTGTGTACTCCATTCCTTATTGTTTTGTGTGTGTGTGTGTGTGTGTACTCCATTCCTTATTGTGTGTGTGTGTGTGTACTCCTTTCCTAATTGTTTTGTCTGTGTGTGTGTGTGTGTGTGTGTGTGTGTGTGTGTGTGTCCTTCATGTCCTAATTGTTGTGCGTTTGTGTGTGTGTTTGTGTGTAACTCCCTTCCTTATTGATGTGTGTGTGTGTGTGTGTAACTCCTTTCCTTGTGTGTGTGTATGTGTGTCCTTTCCTTGTGTGTGTGTATGTAACTCCTTTCCTTATTGTTTTGTGTGTGTGTGTGTGTGTGTGTAACTCTTTTCTTTATTATTGTTGTGTGTGTGTGTGTGTAACTCTTTTCTTTATTATTGTTGTGTGTGTGTGTGTGTAACTCTTTTCTTTATTATTGTTGTGTGTGTGTGTGTGTGTGTGAAGGAAAATATGTTGTATAAAGGTTAAAAGATAGATCCAGGAAGATAAAGTGTTGCCAAGTTAACCCATTATGTATAGTATATTATTATTAAGTGCAGTGTTGGTAAATCTGGAGTAACTGATTCCTCCAAACTATTCCAAACAACAACAGAACACCATTATTTGTGTTGATCTGGTCCTGTTGTTTCCTGGCATACTTTGGAGGAATCAAGGCACTCCAATGTAACATAAGTGTATTAATTGTGGAAATATGGTGATGAGAATATTTTAGCACACTACTGTACGTGACCTCGCTTGAAACCACACACACACACACACACACACACGTTCTTTGTATTGTCTAGGTTGTGGTTGTATGTATCACGAGAGAGAGAGAGAGAGAGAGAGAGAGAGAGAGAGAGAGAGAGAGAGAGAGAGAGAGAGCCATTACTCGTGTGCTGTATCCCTTAAGCACTGAGAGAGAGAGAGAGAGAGAGAGAGAGAGAGAGAGAGAGAGAGAGAGAGAGAGAGAGAGAGAGAGAGAGAGAGCCACTACTCGTGTGTTGTATCCCTTAAGCACAGAGAGAGAGAGAGAGAGAGAGAGAGAGAGAGAGAGAGAGAGAGAGAGAGAGAAGGCCACTACTCGTGTGTTGTATCCCTTAAGCACTGAGTTAGCACTGTAATTAATGCACACAACACTAACTTACAACAACAACACACATATGACTCACACAGTTCTGGTATACACAACACATTTAAACCAGTTATATCACTGTATGGGAGAATATAATTATAATATACAATTATCATGACAGATTGTAAGCACCGAGTTAGCACTGTTGTTAATGCATACAACACTAACTTAGAACAATACACACATAACACAACACACCTTAAACCAGTTACTTAATACATAACACAACGCACCTTCAAACTGTTACTATATACATAACACTACACACCTTCAACCTCTTATATCACTGTATGTGTGTGACCACCAATATCTTAGCAAAGGTTCCTGTGTTAGAATTGCTGTCGACTTAAGGGACCCTGTGTGTGTGTGATGTAGTCAGAAAATTGGGAGGTAAAAAAATGAGTCCTTCAAATATTGCCACGAAACAAACACACACACACACCTATATGGAAGGAGCTTGTTTCATGGCATTGTCAGGAGGAATCAGAAGCCTCCAATTCTCATACACGGATCACAGGGTCCTAAATTGAGGGGAGATTATCTTGTTGGTAATTGGAAGGCTACTCATTCCTCCTACCTATGCCAGGAAATAGACCCTCTCAATGGTATACTAAGAGGGGATCTGTTCACCATACTCTGTGTTTGTGTAATTCCTTTCCTTGTTCTGTGTGTGTGTGTGTGTGTGTGTGTACTGTCCTTATTGGTGTGTGTGTGTACTGTCCTTATTGGTGTGTGTGTGTACTGTCCTTATTGGTGTGTGTGTGTGTGTACTGTCTTTATTGGTGTGTGTGTGTGTGTGTGTGTGTACTGTCCTTATTGGTGTGTGTGTGTACTGTCCTTATTGGTGTGTGTGTGTGTGTGTGTGTGTGTATTCCTTTCCAATGACTTACCTGTAGTCGTAATATTGTAGTGATGTTGGTTGGATGAGACTTACTGATTCACTCACACTTTCTCTCGTGTTAACTCAAATCAAATCTTGTATGGGTGGGTCTCCTCCATCCTTGTGTATGTGTGTGTGTGTGTGTGTAGGGCAGGTATTAAATTCGTGTGTGTGTGTGCAGGTATTAAATTCTTGTGTGTGTGTGTGTGTGTGTAGAGCAGGTAATAAATTCGTGTGTGTGTGTGTGTGTGTGTATAGGTATTAAATTCTTGTGTGTGTCTGAGGTAACAATAGTGTGTGTGTGTGTGTGTGTCAGGTATTAAACTCGTGTGTGTGTGTGTGTGTGTGTGTGTGTAGGTATTAAATTCTTGTGTGTGTGTGTGAGGTAACAATAGTGTGTGTGTGTGTGTGTGTGTGTGTGTGTGTCAGGTATTAAACTCGTGTGTGATATGAAGTAAGGTGCAAGATAACAATTTTTTGTGTGTGTGTGTATGTGTGTGTGTGTGTGTGTAAGCAAGGTGTGAGATGATAACTTTGTGTGTGTGTGTGTGTGTGTGTGTAAGCAAGGTGTGAGATAACAATTAAGTGGTGTGAGGTAGAAGTGTGTGATTGATACGAGTCAAGAGTAAAGATATACACACCATTATTATTATTATTATTATTAGGGAATATATGAATAAGCTTGGGTTGGGTTGGTTGTGATGAGAAGTTGGTCGAGTCGTGTGTGTGTGTGTGTGTGTGTGTGTGTGTGTGTAGATAGGTGAATTAAGATAGGTTTGTATGTATTGTGTGTGTGTGTGAGAGAGAGAGTTGGTAGAAGTAGTATTACAGTGTGTGTGTGTGTACAGTATGTGAGAAGGTGTGTGAATTATAGTTAGGTAGTGTGTGTGTGTAGATAGGTGAAATAATTTAAGTGTGTGTGTGAGAGAGAGAGGTGCGTTAGTTATAGGTAGGTAGGTATAGGTAGTGTGAGTGTGTGTGTGTGTGTGTTGGTAGGTAGGTTGTATGTACTGTGCGTGTGTGTGTG